>JAVCKT010012341.1:0-39765 GCA_032273925.1 Rhynchotus rufescens | reverse complement strand
TTTTTTAATTTATAATAAATTCACCTTAATTGTGCATCCCATTTTTGTATGAATACATATTTTTTTCACATCTCCCACAGCTTTTAGTTTGTGAAAAAAAAAAAAAAAAAAAAAGGGTGTTACAGATAGCTTACATAGCAACTCAGGATAACAGCCACATTCCTTAAATAATAATTATTTATAAATAAGTTGATATTTCAAACTGGGGATTATGGGCCTGATTTTGGGCCCAAACTTCTAACTGTGTAGTTCAGATGCAAAGGTGAAACTTTGTTCTTACCTTGCACACTGTAAATACAAAGGCCACATCTTATATATTTACCGTGTTTATCTGGGTACAACCTTTTGAAAGGCTGAGTATTAGTTTGTGCTCATAGTAACACTGGTTCACAAAAAGTACTGCCACAGTCTTAGCTGTTCCAGGCTACTTACTACTCTAATGTTAGCTTCTTTGCAGCAATATTGGCAGACTTATGTATATGTTCTCCCCTGTGTGTTTTGGTGGGAAGTCTGAGGGTTTAGCTGCAACTGAAATAACTTAAGCATATGCTCCATTGTATTACTGAGGTATTGTTCCTAGTGAATGGGCAGAATGGATAGCAAAGAACAACTATTTCTTCATCTGCCGTAACTCACTTGTTAAGCATTATCTGATCCAAGCAATTCAGTGTCGTTTCACATTGCTGTCTCCTCAGTGTATTGGGTTTTAAATGAGGCATGACTGATTCTCTATAGAAAAACAAGCTTTTCTTATATTTTTTCAAGTAATGACAATAAGTAACAGAAACAATAATTAGGTTTTTGTTTCTTACTGTTTTTCTTCAAAATAGTTGCTACATGATGCAGTGAGGAAGAACTTATTTCCTGTGAAGGTGGCACAGGCTGCCCAGGGAGGCTGTGGAGTCTCCTTCTCTGGAGGTCTTCCCAAACCCGCCTGGATGCCGCCCTGTGCCCCGTGCTCTGGGTGTCCCTGCTGGAGCAGGGGGTTGGACTAGATGATCTCTAGAGGTCCCTTCCAACCTTAAGCATTCCATGATTCTATGATGTCCTCCTGCGCGAGATGCTCTCACAGTGCAGGAATTCCCTGGAAGAAGCAGCAGCCCAGCAAACCCCGCAGCAGGGCTTTGCCGTAATCTAATCAGAAGGAGATAAGAGGCTGGATGGGCTTTGCAGTGTCTGATATGGATAAACACCAGACCAAATCTTGTCAGCATTCATACGAGAATAAATGAAAGCATTTAGATAGCAGTAAAAAAATGATCATCCAAAAGACAAGACCTATTAAAACTAGACGTAATTGGCAAGTCTTCTTTATAAAGCAAAGCCAAACTTGTTTCATCCCTGTCTTTGTACTCATCGGCTCCCTTTGGCAATGGAAAAGAAGAAGATGTAATTTGATTAGCTGACTTAAACAACATGCAACTGAGAGCTGAGAGAAGACTTCTAGTAGAGTAATTTATTCCACAAATATAACATTTTTTTTCTGTTCACAGAATATCCACAAACACATTGCAGTTTCCTTATTTTTTTTCTTTGAATTTAGTTGGCACAACTTCATGAATTGTTTGCAATTTCACTGTTTACAGCATTTAATGCCTAGAATCAGAGTCACTGGTTAGTGGCAGTTGGTCACGTACATCACATGTTATTATTTCTCCTGGGTTTCTGGCTGAGACTGTCCTTCACAGGGTCGGATTCAAAATCCTTTGATATCAATGACAGTCTTTTTCTTTGACTTCTGTGCACTTGGGTCCGGTCTTTTGTTAGGGAAGGGACTGGGAGAAGACATTGGCCTTTGAATCTCTCAAGCTGGGCTAAGATTTATTTGGGAATTCAGAAAACACTTATCCCTTCCCACACAAACCACTCTCAGCTCCATTCTTAAGAAAAACTGAAGTCTCTTGAACTTTTATTGTAGCCAAAATTTTATTTCCTTTCAACTTACATAGTTATTGAGAGCAGTGTAAGATGACTGTAAAATGGTGCCATGCTAACTCCTGGGTTCTGGCCCTGCACTGATGCATTTAGCAAGTATCAGGAGTAAACACTGAACCATTATTTGGGAGCAGTTTGCCTTTTTTTTTTTTTTTTTTTTCCAGCACTTTCAGAGGAAATATATGATCAACAAAAGAGTGGTGCCTGCACCTAACTACGTAGAAATACCAAATTTAAAAGTTCAAAACTCTTGTTTCACAGTGGGAGTTGTGTAAGCTTTTTGAAAGCCCTGTGTGTCTTTCCATCCATCTTGCCAGACCCACGGACATCTGCCTCCAAGCGTCTCCAAGCCCATGTCCCAGTAAGCGTAGGTCTTAAAACTTGCATCAAGATTTGCACTTGTGCCTTTGAATTCCTGGTCCATGTCTTCCACCACACGCTGGGCATGTGGGTTTCATCCACCACTTTGGTAGGATGGACACTGGAAGTGAAACAGCGTGACCACCACGGCTCTTTTGACCTCTACTGCACATGGTGCTATGAGGAACCAGGACTAATATAGAGGTTTTTCTTTTCCTACACATCTTGGGCAGGGCTGTATTGGCAGCTCATTTAACTTTAAAAGTGTCCGCATATAAAAATACAAATTATCTTCTCTTCAAAGTCTGATTTAAAAATAGCCCCATCTGAGGAGTGTATAAATAAGTAATCACTTGGAACACAATATTAGAGCTCCCTTCTTTAATTAAATGGCTACTTGATGCATTTTAAAGCTCTACTCTGACTCAGTCTTCCTGCATCTCTGTATTTTTCCTGTTATGAACAAATCTCTGCTAACTGCAGCATGAATTTTAAAGCAAAGTAGATGGCACAGACTAATAGGACTATTAATATCCTAATTGCTGCACTGGGCTTGGGAGTAACCCATTCTTACACAGACACAGGAAGAAATAACCTCTCAGATGTGCTGTTAGGCAAGAATGTCTTCAGCATCCATCAGTGCCTCTGTTTGGCACCTGGCTTAAGGCTGAACACTGAGAAAGCAGTCTAATAAGAGATTACATATATTTTTCCTCTCAGCTCACATTTGCTAGACACAGTCAGAAGCATAATTCTTGCCATTCAGAGCAACCACTGTCCTAGTACTAAATGCCAGTGGAGAACGAGTAGAAAGGCAATGCATTTCTTTTTGTTAAAGTGTATTCTTCCTATAATCCACGGATTAGGGTTTTTTTTTTTTTCTTTTTTTTTTCTTTTTTTTTTTTGGTGTCACAAAAGTCAGGGATGGAAAAGACACATGATGCAAGGCCAACAGTTCACCTCATCCCTGAGCAGGATGATTGACTCTTTGCCTTGTCCAGTGCTATCTTACTGAAGTCATCCTGCCTTTGCTCTTCTCTTGGGGCACTCTTAGAAATTATAAATTCCACTTGTAATAAATGTTTCCTGATTTCAAGGTCTGTATCTCTGCTTCCTTATTTTGTTCACTTATTAATGCTGGACGCTTGGATCATTTCAAAGCCTCTCCTTGGATTTTTTAGTGGAGTATTATTAGATGAACATCGCTACCGCTCAAGGCGGTAGCTCTCTTTTTCTTGTAGGACTTTGTAGCAGTGGTAGTCAGATTTTCCCAGCCCATCACTCTTCGCTTCTCATATAGGCTTGGCAGTAGCTACAAATTAACTAGAAACAGAGAACCTCTTTTTTTAACCTCATGGACATGCAGGGAGGGCCTAGCTAGCAGAATGCAATGAAAACCACAGCCTTTGGTTTGGGATGGTTTGTTTATACATTTCTCCTTTTTTTTTTTTTTTTTTTTTTTTTTTTTTTTTGAGGAAGAAGATGAGAGTGATTCATGTCCAAAGCCAGCCATTTTTCATCTGGCATGCATGGATCTAAATCTTCCTGTCACATTTTAAGCTGGGTGTGACATGGTCTTAGGACCATACAATGGTATAAACAGCGAAGTTTTGGCAGAGTTTGGCCCAGGGCACAAGCATGGTCAAACACTCCTGCAGTGTCTCTAAATTCAGCAGGTGAGGAATCTCTAACCATGAACATGTCTTCCCTATGCTCATTTAATATAGAACCACAAAGGGTCTTCTTAAATGGAAACAAAAGTGTAGCCCTTCTACAGAGCAGCATATCCCAGATGACACACATGAAATGCATTAGGTGACTAATGTCCCTCTAGTTGCCATCAGAGGTGCCAAAATCCCAATTCTGGTTACTCAAAACCCTCACTGATATCCTGCTTACCCACTGCCTGTGGGCAAAAGCTAGCCACAGTTGACACATGTGGTGTTTTCTGGCCCGACTCCACTGACAGCATCCTTTCAAAGACACCCTCAGCAACTAACACGCCGTATGAAGGGGTGACAATGCTCCCTACTGCGGGCAGCCCAGGAGTTATAGTTGCAGCAACCATTCCCCATGCAATTCCCATGTAAACCTACCCAGAGGGATCTGAATGGTGAGATGATTGCTCTCAGGCTACAAAGTACCTAGGATGATGCTTCTAATTGTTTTTGTTGAAGCAGCTCCATCTGACAAACCCTGATCAAAGAGGAAGAGTGTGATTATTAACCCCCCCAGCACTAATCGTACTTCTCTGAGACCTCTGATTTTCCACTATGCTCACATGAGGGTTGTCCATTTTACATATCTCCAGCAAACACTCCCTTGTTGGATCTCCGGGGGTCATTCCTGCCCTTCAGCTTTGAGTTCATGCTCCGTAAAGCTCCCCTTGGTGAAGCAGTACGAATCTCTTACAGATTCATAGAACCATACAATCCTTAAGGTTGGAAGGGACATTTAGAGATCATCTAGTCCAACCTCCCCTGCACACACACGGTCACCTAGAGCATGTTGGCTGCGTCCAAGTGGGTTTTGAAGATCTCAAGAGAAGGAGATTCCACAACCTCTCTAGGCAGCCTGTTCCAGGGCTCTGTCACCCTCACTGTTAATAATTTTTTCCTTAAGTTCTTGTGGAACTTTTTATGCTTCAGTTTGTGGCCGTTTTCTCTAGTCCTATCAGTGGCCGCTACTGAAAAGAAGCTGGTCCCATCATCCTCACTCTCTCCCTTGAAATATTTATATACACCGATCCGATCCCCTCTCATCCTTCTCTTCTCCAGGCTGAACAGGCCCAGCTCTCTCAGCCTTTTCTCACAGGGCAGATGTTCCAGGCCCTTGATCATCCTCATAGCCCTGTCTCTTCAACAGAATGAGTAGAAAATCTTGTGATTCAAAGTGCTCTGGAGACAGACGTCCAGATCAGTCATGGCAAGATATAGACATTGATGTGGTGGAGTTGAGAAGGACACGAGACATGCTGCATGGATGCTTGCTCAATGTCTAACTCTCTGCTCTGCACAGGCAGCATAGGGGTTCAGTAACAGCGTGCAAATGTCTAAGCCCTTTTGGTGGCCCTAGGCCTTGATTGCTCCAGTTTCACAGAGGAGACAGCTTCTCTTTGTCCCCGACTTGGTGCTAATGTCCACCAACTAGACAGACACTGCAACAGCTCCAAAACCAACAGTCACCTCTTCATCTTCAGAGAGCTGGGATGACCCTCGCCTTGCACATACCTCCCAATGCTGGTGTGACCACATTTGATCAGAGCTTGTATAGGACCACATCTATTTTGTTGTGCACACGGTCAGGCCACCCTCCCACGAGTGGCTTCAGGGGTTAGCAGTTGCTTTGTCACAGGAGTTCCTGAAAGCTGAGTTAGTAATGTCTGTGCTAAGCTCTGCTCAGACACCCAGCAGAGATGAGCTGCTTCTAAATCCTATTTTTAAATCCTCTTTGAATCTACAGATAAGTGTTTTGAGTTGCCAGGCACCTTCTTTTTGTCCTCTAAAACACGACCTCTGCATTAGAATGAGACTCACACATTACATATGCTGTGTCGCTCCCTTGCACATGTTTTCTTTTAAATTCTGTTTAAATATGCAGTGATATTCAACAGAAGCGCTGATGTTCAGGGTAAATATAGAGGTACATTTCTGCGTACACACTGTAAAGCTATCTTGAGTTCTTTGTAATCCAGCCCAATTTACTTGGCTGGTTTTGCTATTACAAACGCTCATCTGCCTGATGTCAAGTTCAGGTGATGAACAAGCTTCAGATGGGAAGCTGCTGTGGTGTCACCTCAACGTGTAAATTTTGTCTGGCTCTTCTGAGCAGGGGTGACTGAAAAGGCCAGAGCGATGCTGGGCCATGCTGGGGCTGGGAAGGAGCTCAGGCATAGAAAAGACTGAGCTCAAGAGGGTCTCTTGTGACCAGATAGTGGTGGTTCTGCTTCTGTGGGCTTTCATTAAATGGAGAAAAGCTCACTATCTGTGACTGTCCTGTCTATCCTATCCTGTCCTATCTAGACTGTCCTGTCTTCACTGAGCAAACCCTGTGCTGCATGTGGAGAGCCAGGAACTGAACTCTGTACTACAAGAAGTTGGTTTACTGCTGCATTCTTGATGTTCTTACAATCACATTGAAGCTACACAGTAGTCCTAAAAACTTCTGGGCTTGTGGTTGTTGAAAACTGATGTCTGAACTAGTTCAGACCAAAGCCTCTGGTCCATCCTATGGGTAGCACAGGTACAGCTGGATGATCTTGCAGGTTAGAGAAAGGCAATATTTATAAGCAGAAATCATAGAACTTTCTTTGTTCAAGTTGTTCAAGCCCTGTTTTAAGGTCGTGATATTTGTTTATGTGTTCGGCATGAGATTTCTGATTAGATTGCTTATCTTAGGCTTACATTTATTTTTTCTTGGCTGAGTTAGCTTGGTCATTTCAGGAAGATATGTAAGAGAGAAGATGAGGTAGTTTCATATTTTTTTCAATTAAATCTAAAAAGAGGAAATAGAGATTGATTCTTCCTTGCTCACTTTGCTCCATATTAAGTACTCAGGATAGTGGACCATCACAGGAGCATTTTCAACATCCAGAAGCAGTTCTTCTTGATGACGTTAGATTTTCTGCTGAGTTGCTTGAGCCTTGTATGGTAGCACCCTTATTCAAAATAATAGTGGTCCATGTTTTATCAATTAGGAAAATAATGACAGAAACATCTTTTACTAATCCCTAAGCCTCCCCACAACTCTTGAGCTTCCTGTTCACCAAATCCTTGTTTTATTTGAATGTTGGTTAGGTGGCATCTGCAGAATTGGATCTAATATTTTTCAGATTTTAGAAGGACATTCTGAATATCATAATGGGAATAAATGTAAGCAATATCAAAAAGAAATGTTTAGAGAACAAAGCTAAAATCTATCTAAAGTTACAAAATGCAACTGAAGCATTTCGAAACAGTAAACTAAGTATCGGCCGTGCTCTGTATGTGCATTAATATAATATAATGCCTATATATATGTGCAGGCCTTCACTGGATTAATGTCCCTTCACAGTGAACAAAGCTGGCAAGGAGAACTCTCTCACAGCCTCTTGTTATTCCCACATGAGGCACAGTGAGTCTGACTGTCCTACAGAAAGACAGATCATGTAAGCACTGAAATATATAGGCACGGCTTACAATGACAGTTGGATGTCATACCCTAAATCTGGAGGCTTTCCCAAACTTCTCTCCTGGTTAAAGACCCCATTTCCCATCTCACAACTTATACCCAAGTTGTATTCAGTATCCTGACTGAGCTCCTGCTGATGATCATCACTGCCTACAGACTGAGTAACAAGAGGCACAGACGTCTCCTAAGTGTATTTTGGAATAGACTTCTTCCTTTATGGTCATAGCCAATTTCGTAAGTTGTCTAGTTTGGAAACAGTAACCAAAGCTAATGGTTCTGGCACTGCCCCTTAACAGCTCCTTTAGCAATTGCTCAGAGATGACTCTCTTTGGCTATTCTTTTCATCCCTGACTTTTTTTTCCAGATCCCTACTGAGCCAATATAGTAAACACCCACTGAATCAGGCCAACATATGGTATCACTTAGGTTCGGAGTAGTCCCAGCACCATCATAATGGTATTTTGGTATCTCTGGTTCCACTTCTAATCCCAATCAGCCAATTCATTTGTGGAAAAAAGGAAAAGGAAAAGGAAAAGGAAAAGGAAAAGGAAAAGGAAAAGGAAAAGGAAAAGGAAAAGGAAAAAAAGGAAAAGGAGACTTTGGCATCTGGGCTGGAGGACCTTTAGTGGTCCCTCCTAACCTGAAGTATCTCACGAGCCTGTGATCCTATGAGATGGGGCCACAACAGCTATTTGGCTAAATTTGGCTAAATTTGGCTTAAGACACCTGAGCAGACTGTTTACCAAGAGTTTCTCCTCCATGGGGCACACGGATTCCAGTAAAGGTGAGCAAAACACTTGCAGTCATGCAGGGCTCAGGGTCTTCTTCCCTTGGAAGCTGTTAGGGAAACAAGGAAAACTACTCACCAGCTCTAGTTTGAAAATCTCAGTTAGGGAGAAATAAGCCTGAGGCTTTGCTATTTGTTTGGAGATCTATCTTGCTCTCAGGGGCTTCTAGGTTGCACTTGTTGTTCCCATCACAGTCTGCCACTCCTGATGCAGTAAATGTTCCCTACTCTCTGCTGTGCCAAAACCAACTCTTCTCCACCCTGAATTTCCAGGGAAAGGCTTGCTTTTCTGACCGAAGTCTTCAGCCAATTTTGTTCCAAGTTTTGACATTCTGCTTTCCAAGTTTCCACCAAAAGCCTATCTGTTTGCACTCAGTGAGAGCAATGAATCTTCCTGTGGGTAGAGGCCACAGCTCTTGCAGAGCATCACCAGGCCCCAGAGCTTGGGCTTGCTTCTAATTACACTGCTTAGCTTGGTTTAACTTCACAGAGAGCTATTTTGGCTCTGCCAGAGAGGAAGAGCAAGGAAACTCATGCAGGCCAGGTAGCGAGAGAGCAATTGCATGCATGGGCACGTGGCCTGGAGCTAAGTACGAATTATATATAGTATATCAGGACATTTATATGTTGTATGCATATAACTAAAGGAATAAACACACACACGCCTATGTATATATCTATATCCACCCCAGTAATTACGTAGACACCCAGTTGGGCAAGCACAGTTCCGGAGCTGGAGCTGCAAAACAATTTTCTGTGCACCGCTAGAGGCCAGTGTGCCCCTTAAATAAAGAGCCTGATATATTAATTAAGGTTGCCTGCTCTCCCTTGCGGGATGGGTCTTGTTGCACAGGGGACACTGGCCAGGTCGGGGCAGGATGCTGCCCACTCACAGCAGAGCAGGTCCAGCCCTCTTGTGTCGGGGTCTATCTAGTCCTGGGATCTTCTTGCAAAGTCACTCGCGTGGCTGAGGGCTGGCTGCAAGCCTCGGTGCTCCGTGCAGCGCTGCGGATGCTATGGCAGTTTTCCCTCCCTTTCCCGTTGCCATCCCAGCCGCCGGGCTCATCCCGCTTGGATGCAACCGCGAGCTAGAGATGTGCTAAGAACTGCCCACTTGAGTCCCTGCTTGAGTTGAAAACTGGAAGTTTTGAGTAAGAGAAATCCACTTTGGAGAGCAAATGGAGGACCGTTGCAGAGCTTCATTTAGCCAAGAATGAGATGTTTCACACTGTTCTCCAGAAGTTTTCACCCTGAGTACAGCAGTAAATTGACACACCTTTCTCCATAAAAGACCATTTCCAAAGAAAACCAACAGGAACATTCTTTAATGACTATCAAATTTAGCCCCGAGTTGGGTTGTTGGGGTGCCTGAGCTCCAGATCCCACGGGAGAGAGGAGAGCTGGGCTCCGGACCCCGTGCTGGCACTGGAGATGTGCTGAGGACTGAAGCATTTGCTGTGTGAACTCCTTGATAATGCAGCTGTATTTTGGGAACTCTTCATTTCCAGTTGATGACATTTCATGCCTTGTTTATTGCTCAGCTGGTTTTATCTTTTGGGAGAGAGAGAGGGTGAGAACGGTACATGGGTCAGGTGCATAACAACTTTTTCCTTTAGTCAGGCAGGAGAAGGTTCAGGGGTGCTTCTTTATGTCCTATTTTAAGCTCAAAAGCAAATACTCTGTCCAAGATATATTTATTTAGTGGGGCAAGAAAAAAAGACAAGAAGCAAAAGCAGATAATTTTTTTCCTAGGACCCTTCCAAAATCTTTTCTTTCTGCCTGTTAGATATTTATTTGCACGTTATTTTTTTGCTAGAAGCCCATTCTTCCCCTCCAGCTGTCCATGCATGCAGCGCTGGAGCTATAGTTTTCCCCCAATATCAGGACATCACAGCACTGGAGATCAAGGGGCCTTGAAGCAGGAACGAGTGTGGTCCCTAAGCCAGTCAGCATGGTGACTTCTCCAGGGCCAAGCATGGTCTCACTGATGGATGTCCATGGGCATTTAGTGAGAGGCAACTACTCTCTGCTCGTGGCATCTTGGGGTCCCTGGGTGCTCCTAGATCAGGAGCTGTGAGGAGAATCCCTCAGCCTGGTTCTGTTTAATGAACTCCCTGGTGCAAGACACCAAAGAAGAGCTGAGTTTCCTCCCAGGATATGTTTAGTTTCCTCCCAGGATATGTTTAGCTTTAGCTATTTAGCCTAGGGACTTCAGGACCCCGGAGTGGTCAGAGCTGTTGTACGAGTCAGGGTTGGCTCAGACTCAGCTGGGCAGGGCTTACCAAAAATTTTTTAGCAATTTTTTTGGATAAATTTTTTTGGAAACCTCCTTTTCTTCAGAACACAGCAGAGACCAAGAGCACTGGTAATTTCCCCCTCTCCAGTCCGTGCTGTTGCTGCTGCAGCTGTGTCCATGGGAGACCCCGGGGGAGCTGCCAGTTTGTTTAACCTGAGACAGTTCAACGGAGCAACATGAGGCTCAATGAACCAGCATCTCCAGGAGACTTTGCTCCCAGCTGGCTCTGCTCTGGTGATGGGGAGAGGAGTCACAAAGGGAGGCAGCTCCTGCATGGACGGCTCCTGCATGACCCAGCAAACCTGCCGAGCTCCTTGCACATATCAGCCAGGAGGTCTCCAGAGCTCCATCCAAGAAGGCACCTCCTGGATACAGGAGCCCAGGCTGACATTTGCCTTGACACCCTCAGTCTGTCCTCGATGAAGGGGAAGGTGTCAGGACCTTTTAGATCAGTTGAATGCAAATTGTTGTCCATCCCCATATCCTGAAGCAAAGGCAACTGCTGAGGACGGGGTGATGGAGAGTGCTGGGGATCCAGGGCAGCACTAAAGATCCTTGGTTGATCTCGACTGCAGAGCTGAGCCTGAGTCCTGCTACCAGCAGGGTTCAAAGCAGTGTTGTCACATAGGGGTTAATCTGGATCCAACTATTTCCATGCACAGCTCTCCTTCCAGGCTGCTTAAATCCACTAACATAAATAAGCAATGGAAATTTTGTGCAATGCACTGTGTTAAAAAAAAAAAAAAAAAAAAAGAAAAGGCACGAAATACACTTAATCTCCCATTTTGGAATTACATTTGACATCTAAGTTAAATAAAATTTTCCTGAGGTCATTAAAAATTAGAAATAGTACAAGATTTGGGTTTACCATAGTTTCAGAATGAATCAGGTTTCTGAACTTGTCTTAATCTCTGTATAATTGCTTTTCTGTATACGGTAACCTTTACAAAATGAGTTTAATAATTAGTCATCTCAGACTAGTTAAAGACAACATCCTGCCATCGGTTCAGTTTTATTTGCAACAAGAAACCAATGCCAAAGTAAATGCTTCACTGTAGCTGGAAACGTAGATCCAGGCCACAAGTTTGGCAGGTAAAATGACCTTGTGTAAAGTCCCCTGAAAGCTTAAAAGTTTAGCAATACTCATCTTGATTTCCAAGGGAAACCCCTTTCCATTATAAGACAAGGCAAGACCATCACTGAGCGATGCCAGTGGTGGCCATGGGTGCCCTGTCACCTCCTGCCTCCCCTGAGCTCTCTGCAGAGCCCAGCTTTGCTTTGCCAGGGTTTTGAGCCCAGTGTGGTCCTGGGCTATGGCTGCATTGCTGGGCTGCTGATCACTACGGCTGGATGTCCTGGACACGCTCTGGGACCTGGACATGCTGCTGTTTGCCCCTGCTCCCTCTGCACCTCACTGATCTATATTAAAATCTCATCTGCTTTCTGTCTCCTCATCACATTTCATGCTGTTTTGGCTCTCTCCCGTGTTTATTAGCCTCTCACTGCCCGTGCATTATCCCCCCTGGAGGGACTGACGTCCTCCACCAGTTCTGCAGATTCACAGCTTGCTTTCACTGTTGCAGAAGGCAGTGGGTTAGGAGGAACGTCCTCCCCCAGGCTCCGTTCCATCAGCAGAGCACAAAAGGCACCACGAGCAGTGTGGTGAGGTTTTGCCTTCCTCGTTATGGCCTTTGCTGCAGTGGAGAGCCATGGAAGAGAAAATAAAAATAAAAATAAAAATAAAAATAAAAAAAAAAATAAAAATAAAAATAAATTAAAAAAAAATAAAAATAAAATAAAAATAATCTTTCTTGAATCAGCTCTGTCCTCATACATCTTTCATGTTTGTGGCTCATTAGCTCTCCCTCCCTCTCCTTGATCATTTGGACTTCTTGTCCAGGTGTAATCCCCTTGGTGGGCACAGTAAATTCTGGAGAGTCACATGTCACATGCCCGATGCTCACTCCTGCACTGCCCGTCAGTCCAGGATGGCTGCATATTTTTGATAGTATGTCAGGAGTGTGATAGAAAACTTGGCAGTGGACTAGGTGGGGAGATACAGATGGAAATACAGTTGAGCCCTTGAGTCAATTCAACATGAGTTTTTCTCTCCACATTGTCTTATGCTTTATTCACTTTCAGTTTCTGAAGTGATGGACCTGCCACCATTTCCCTGGAGGGGGTATTTCAGCATCTGACAGATCTCACTCTGGGCCACGCTTGCTGCTACTCACCTTGCATTTTCCCTTTCTTAATTTCATTTTGCTATTCTCAGCTCTAGCCTCTAGGCTGATAGCCATTCCTTTCCTCTCTGTTGAGAGAGCTTTTGCTTAGATTTCCAGGACCTCTTGGCATTCATTGGCCAAGCTATTCCTACCAAAGTTAAGAGTTTTGGTCGTGAATGGTGTCTCCAGGAATCTGAAAATCCGTCTCAGTGTTTTTAGGTTCCTCATCCTCTTGCCAGACCAGAAGCACCCATTGAAGTCAGTGGAAAAGGTCACACCAGGGGTGGAATGAGACTCTAATCCCACAAATGTGCGAGTCTCTGGATCAGGAACACTTCGTGCTTAAATATCTCTCTCGGATGACTGGGAATGTTTTTGCCGTTACGTATAGTGTTTTCAATTTAGCTTGACATGTTGCCTCCAGAAAGAAGTCTTTGTATTAAGGATTCTATAGCACAGACAACATCTCCATCTCTCTCCTGTTACAGCTTCCCCCGAGCACCAACAACCATGCTAGCAGAGACGAGGACAGCAGGAAGGGGCTGCTAATGCACAGCTATTTCTGTCCCAGCTAGCAGCACTCTGCAGCACTGACCAAGGAGATGAAATCTGAGCCTGTGCAGAGGCCAGAGCTGATCCAGGAGAAAAGGTCCACAGGAAATAGCTACATTGCTACAGAAACCAGAGGAAGATCATGAGAGTGCAGTGATGGATGGGGACAAACACTGCTCTGCTGCAGCTCTGCTCTTGTCTGCACACGTTCTTATCACGGCTGCAGGACAAGAACGTTTTCCCTAAGCTGATAACCCACCTAGCAGGAATGGAGATGAGTTGTTTTCTTACACCCTTCATAGAGTAGTCGTGTAATTATCCTGCCCTTGGTGTGTTACACAAGCCTAACCAGCAAGGTTAGGCTTGAGTCCTCTTTCTCAGAAGCACAGGCCCTTGCTGGAACCAGGGAAGAGGGATACAATAGAAAGACTCTGAGTTGTTACAGGAGAATTAAGCAATGGAAATTCTGACATCTGGAAAGGCTGAAGGCTGGTGGCAGGAATTTTCTGGACTGCTTTGTGTGAAAAGAGTGTCCAGCATGAGGAAGGACAAGAGCACCCATAGGAAAACAGGCAAGATCAGTAGTTAGCGAGTATCTCCTTGACAAGGCTGCTATGAAGCATGGCTCCTTCCCACATGAAAATCCTTGCTTTCCAGGAGAACATTGTGCAGGGGACACAACTGTGGTGTGGGGACACAAACTGAACTGTTGTTCAGTTGCAGCCATGGGCTGATATTACTACCAATTTAGGGATGAAAATACTCCCTGTTTGGTGTCCAGGGAAGGTGAGATCACGGATGTTCTCTGGTACTTGCAATATCCCTGGAAATACAATGTGTGTGAGCAGCTTTTGAGCTTATACTTTTCAAACCTGCTCCTCTACTTGAGACTCAGTGGCAAAGCTACTGCTCATTGAAGCTGTCAGAGATGCTGCTGGCAAGTCGTTCTTCCACTTCATGCTTAGTCATGTAGGCTGCTCAGCAAGGTGCGATTAGATGTGATGGGGCCGTGTAACTGAACTGGCTGCCATCGAGGGCTGCGGGAAGCAACTTGGTGGGAAAATGTAATCCAGGTTGAGGTGGGCTGTGTGACTGATGGGAAAGGGAGCATGGGAGGCAGGAGGCAAAAGGATGAATGTCACCATCCTTGGACTGTCATCACTTTGCCATGGTGGGCTGAGATGTTTAAGTATATGCTGATGGGCTCCAAAGCCATGGCCAGGGTACGCGCAGAGGAATTCACCAAAGCCATAGTTTAAATAAGGAAATAGTGGAATCGAATTCAAAAAGAATCGAATACACTCGGAAAGCTGGTCCGTAATGTGTGTGGAGGAGCAAAGTCAGCAGAAGCACCCGCTCCCTTCCCCCTGCCTCCATTGCATTAACGTTTGCTTTCATTTTACTACTGAACAAATGAAGACAACAGCTGTGTTTTTTAACAGTGTGCATTTTACTACCAACAAAGAATGGTCCTTTAAAACATGCAGAATGCTTTGTGCCCTTCCAGTGAAAAGTGGAATCGCATGTTTGGACAGAATGACCTAAACAATAAAAGTGCAGCTGGAGCATTGAAAATACAGCAAGGACAGTTGGGTTTGGCTTGACTAGTCTGAATGATGGTGAAAAGGGCAGTTATTATGCTGTGTTAGAAGCAGAACCATTTGCCATGTATTTCCCATAATGGCACCTCTTGCCAGCGTGGGTTGATTTTCAGAGAAGTGGTCCAAAGTACAAAACAATTGGTACTAAATCACTAAAAGCCATTCGGATGCCGAAGCAGTTGGCTTGCAGGGAAAGATCCTGGGTGCAATAATTAAATGTAGGACGCGCTTATGCTGAGTCAAAGGGATGAGAGCAGCTCTTGGGGCTAGAAACAGCCATCGTGGGTACCCAAAGCAGTGAGACCCCAGCAGCACAGGATTTAGCACGTCCTCATGGGCATGGTGCATCTCCAGTTGACAGCTGAAAGCTCCAAAACTGCTGTGTAGGCAAACACTGGGAAAAGGAGTAAGCTTGAATATTCATTCTACTGCTATAGGAAAAGTTGCCTAGAGAATAATTTTCTGCCAAAAATAACACAATGCACCCAACCTTTTATCTGAATCACTCAGAAATAAAGCCTGGGCACGCAAGGCATTTTGAAACCTAAATGGGAATGTTTGCCAAAAGCCAGGTGACAGTCAAAGAAGATATGTTGCATCTTTGGGGCTAGTTTGATGCAAATGGGCACTTGAAAAGAAATGTGAGGGTTGGTTAGCCAAAGGCGGGCAGTAATGTGTGCTAAAAAAGCTATTGTATTGATTGAAATGCATCTAAAAAACATCACTCTGATGTAAAGCATGAGTAATCAGCAGAAGCTAAAGGCTATTTCGCAGAGCTCACAAACATGTGTTTTTGAATGCCCTTCATTAATAAATCAATGAAATGTTCGTGTTGGCAGAGGGTTCAAAGGAGTCCTTGGCAAGCTGCTGGAGAAGGTGGCTGTTCTCAGATGGGGTGGTGAACATTGGGACATGGAGAGACACCAATGTCTCCTCTAGCAAGTGTCCAGCAGTGGTGGAGGGTGGCAGTCCTGGGGTCTCACTCTTAGATATAAGCTCATGTCAGCCCTTCAAGAAGTTTGTTTTCTGATAAATGTTTGATCATCTGTTGCCTCATGTTGCTCCTTTGGGACACCAGCCCCTCAGAAGTTCCTCTGCCCATTGCCTGACAGACTCAGACCATTGCTGTCTACAGATCCATCTGCAGAGCCTGGGGGCCAAGTGGGTCACTCCTGGAGTGTGGAGGACCCTTCCCCTTCTTTGTGCTGGAGGACACAAAGCTCTTTGGCGGCTCAGTATAGTGCTGACAAGCTAGGCCTGTCCCAAGCCACCAATGGGTGCAGATCTTGCCATGGTGCAACCCCTTGTCTGGAGCTGAGACGAGTCTGTTTCAGGCTGTGGGGGTCAGATCATTTATCATTTGTAAATAGATATCTCCTCCTCTTCTTTGGGTTACTGCATGAATGACCCGGGGCCTTTTGCTTTCCTCCAGCTCAGCAGGGTCCCCCAGCTCAGCAGGTGCTTCCAGTGCAGGCCCAAAGGTCTGGTCTCTCTGCATGGTGTCTTCATGGTTTGTACAAAATCCAGGGATCTTTGTCCAGAACTGATTTGGAAGGCTGTGATAGGCCCTGAGTGAGGACTGGGGACAGCTTCATCCCCAGGACATTGGTTTTGCACAGTTAGAGGTTCCAGCACCTTCCATTGCCCTCTGGCCTTTCTGCTAATAGCACAGCTTGCTTTCTTCATCCAGGATGTCATGGTCCTCATGTTTCTTCTCTAGAAATTTGGACTCGTTTTTCTTGGAAAGCAGAAGCGGCTCCGGTCAGAAATAAGGGATTTTGCTGGCTGCCTTCCTTTCTGCAGAACCTCCTGCTTGCAGTGCAGAACAAACCATTTTTAAACAATTTCTGGCCATCTCAATGCTGCTAAAGAGCTCCAGTCTTGGCAGCTCGTTTAGCTACTGCTTCCTTCCACTTGTAGGCTTTTCAGCTTGACTGCTAAAACCCATGGGAGTTAAAATACTGGCTGGTGTGAGGCATGGCAGGAGGTTCCAATGGGGCTGATGTGGATGTGGCCCTGGTCTGCAGTGCAGGCTGTGATGGAATGACAATGATGGCACGGGACTCAATGTCATCGTGGAGGTGTCAATGGGCTGTGAAGGCTCCATCACTGAAGCTGAGGGCAGTGGGTGGTAAAAGGAGAGTTGTGTAAGGAAGAGGAGCAGGATGGTGCCAAGAAGCACCATGGCTCAATGGTGCCAAGCAGCAGCCATCACCCATGGTGGACAAAGGGATATATGCCTCAAGGACCAACCTCTTCTACCAGCGGCTGAGAGAGCTCCTTGTGTGATGAAGGGCATGGCTCTGCAAGGGAGTAAGGGAAGTCTGGTAAATGATGAGGCCAGAGGAGCACATAGAATCATCATGGAATCATTATGGTTGGAAAAGACCTTCAAAATAATCAAATCCAACAGTAAAACACCCACATGGGGCTTGTTTTGACCATCCTGCTGGTCTCCTGCAAGTAAGCAGAGCTGTTGCAGTTGTGCCGTGACTTGTGAGAAGGGTGTCCTGCCTGAGCTTATCATGTAAAGCTTGGCTTTTCTTAGGAAATTGGGGATTGATGCACAAACCAAAGTTCAGCATGGTGCCCATGGCCAGCAAGCAAACCACATGCTAAGGACCCTGGTGCTTCCACGGTGTGTCCCTGCCTGCCTTCTTCTCCTTGGTGTCCTTGGACACAAGCACCACTGGCTGATAGAAAAGCCAGATCCTGGCTCCCAGTCCAGTAGCATCAGCAGCCCGAGCTGCTCCATGGTCCCTTGGGCCCCTGATCCATATACTGCTTATATACTATATATACTCCATATACTCCATATACTACAGCCCGGCAGGAAGAGACCCACATTACCAACCTTTCCAACATACAAAATTTAGGGAAGGCGCTTTTTTAGGAAAAGACATAAAGTTATGTTGCACATATAATGCACTTTATGGAGATTACCAAAAGCAAAGTATTGAAAAGTAGCCTAGATTTTGGCCTGTTCCCTTCTCCAGCCACTAATTTGTATAGTAAAACAGTGATTTTATTCTAAGAACTATCCATTTTTAAATAAATATATTTACATATTTTTGCTGTCTTTAAAGATGGATTTAAAATGCATTAACTGCAGCATAGTTACCTCAGACCTTTGGAGAAAAGAAACAACAATACAGATTCTTGTCTTCTAATGTTCTGAGTTTCAGACAAAAAATTATGCTATAAGATAGGAATGCTTAAAAAAAACCCATAGTTCCACTGAACAAGAAAATCTAGCTAGAAAAAAAAAAACTGTATTGGAAAACATCTATTTGCCCACAAAATAATGTAAAAATAATGAGTCCATATTCCTCTTTGATGTGTGTGGCACATGCTCCTTTAAGGAGAAATTCTGTATTTCAGAGATAGTGTGCATATCGTGGAATGAAATGGTTGTTATGGCAACAACTCTCAAAAGCAAGTACTTAACTGAGAAATGTGTTCCACATAGCCATAGAAAAATGAAAACATGAAAACAGAGACAGGAAGAATGGACAAACAGAAGCAGTATGAGATGGCAAAACCATTTCTGATTTTCAAGCTCAGAGAAAAGCAGCATCGAACTAGATTTTTCTTTCTCTTCTTCTGCCTTTTTTTCCAACCCCTCCTCTTTTTTTTTTTTTAAATTTAAAACTAAAGTTTAAAGCTGCATCTGCTCCTAGAAGGTTTAATATATTTTTTTAATTTGATGTTGCTGATGCAGTAATTAAAAAGCACTGTATTGAATGAGTCCACTTGTGCTGCTGTGGTGCCGGCTCGGGGCCAGGTTGTGTGGGGCTGGGCTTGCTGTGTCTACCCACACAGGAAAGGGGCAGCCCCGTGGGGTTCTCCTCCTGGAGAGGTGGCTGGGGGGCTCCTAAGACCCTGAATCTCCTGCAAAGCTGCAAAAATCTCTCCCTCTTTGCTCTGCCTCCACCCAGGTTCTCCACACTCAGCAGCACCTTGGCACAGAGGCCAAAAAGCTCCAAGAACTTTGGGTGCAAGTTCCAAGAAATTTGGGCTTTGGGAAGCCCAGATCATTGGCAGCATCTCGGCCCCGCTATCTTCTAGCATCACACTCAGGTGATCTAGGGACCGGACCATTTCCCATGCAGAAGAGAAACCCACAGTGGTCCATCTCTACTTTATCTGGTCCATATCTACTTTATCTTCCTGAACCCAAATGTAGTCGTGGTTTTAACCTAGGACACGTGAACTAGGAGAAAGTTCTTGCAAACAGACACACTTTTGTTTTGGTCTCCATTTCAGCTTTCCTGTATGAAAATCTGGAATCCCTCATCACCAGAAATACCTTTTGACTTTATAAAATTTCCAATTTTATAAGCACACACCTAACTCTTTCCCTAAGGTCTCAGGATTTACCCCTGACCATTTAGCCCTGCTCTCAAAGCTGATATTTTTCATTCTATACAACCTGCCCTTTACCTGGATCCATACCCACTCTGTAACTCCTGTCTTCATTCCCAGAATCTCTACTGACAATATAATTTCCCACCAGGCTCTCTATGCAATATTTTGTTTAAACTTAGATAGATTAGCTCCTCTGCTCCTCTCTCTTTTCCTATTAAAAAGATATTAAATTAGTCTAACATGATGTACTTTTGATAAAACCTTCCTGCAATTTTTTTCCCCATCTTGTATTTACCTCCCTGCTCTCAAAGGTCTATGTCTTTGGAACATTTTATAAGACAAATGAAGAGCCTGAAACCCAAACATGAAGCAGTACAGAATATAAAAAAAAAAAAAAAAAGGAAAAAAAAGCGATGGAAAAAAAATCTTATATTTCAGATAACCAAACTGATCTTCTCGCTTTCTTTAACTACACTTTTATATCCTGCTTTTTACTCTGCAGTTGAAGTGGACTAAATTTGCAGGTTGTAATGAGTTAAGCTAGTTTAACTCAGCTTTTTCCCTTGCTTTTCTCTACCTGTCCTTACATTATCTGCATGACAGACCATTTCTGGCAAAGACAAAATGGGCTGGAAGGCTGATTTTCTGAATGCAACCGCCAGTTTGGTGGGGATTTGCATTGCCACCAGGTCTTGGTGACTTTGCCTTTCAGCCTTGCTCTGGCTGTGAGACTGAGCAGCCTCAGTTTGGTTCAGGTTGGTCTCGTAATGGGATTTGGGCTGAGAAGTGCTCACTGCTGCAGGGCTGGTGCGAGCCTTGCTGGGAACCACTGAAGCCGCCCATGAAGTCTGGTGGTCGTCACTACTGGACAGCAGCTTGTATTTAGTGATACTAGATGTACCCCTGGCTGGAACGGGGTGTTCCAGACTGTAGTACCACCAGACCCATGTCTTTGGAAGGAAGAACAGCCCTTCGATGGTAGCGAAGGACTGGGGCAGTGGAGATGGCAGCAGTGTATCCACCACTCCTGCCCTCCCTGACTCCTCACACCCGTCTGGAGATGTTTGTGTCCCCCAGGTTCACGTGCAGGGCTGGACTCATCTCACCTGGCTTCAGCTTTCTCCATACAACACCTTTTCCACAAGCCACTTGTCTGGGCTCCCTCTGTGACCAGCGGAGGAGACTTGTCCCCAACGCAGAGGTCCTCTCAGATACTTCTATAGCCTCCTACCACTGGCAGCATCCATTCCTCTCCACTCGTTTCCAACCTGAGCTCATTTCTAGCCCCAGACTTGCCTTGGGAGATAGATACCGACTGCCTGGGTGGGCATTTATCCCGTGTTGTGCGTGACAAGAAGAATCCTCCATGAAGAGGAGGATTTCTCAATCCCAGCCGCGTGGTGGCAGGTCTGCAGAATCCTCCTTTGTAAATAAGTCACTTACATGTCCCAGAGGCAAAGTGAGAATTTGTAAATGAAAACTTTTTCAAATAAATCTTTTGTAGGATTTATAAACCTTCTGATCGGATTTGTAACTCCAGACACAGATTTGTACACTTGCTGTAAGATTTGAAGGATTTAAAAATCCATCTCCTGACTTGGGAAACAATCTAATGTTTTAGGAACCAGGTAGCTAAACCTAAGACTAAAAGCACACGGCACTTGGGTCTGAAGGTTTAGTGACAGGATTTATACATTAGAACAGGGAGATAATGTAACTCAGGTGTATTAAATCCTGATTTATTAACAAACTCAGAAGTAATAGCTTTACAAATAACTCCCAAGACATTCAGGAGAGCTTAACCCTTAGAGCACTAACATTTGTCAGACTGCTGCCTCCATGAACGCTAGGCAAGATGTGTATGGGGGGAAATTTAGCTCAGTTGAAGCCATGCAGACAGTTACCCTTGCTGGGCTGCCCTCCTTCATGGGAGCCATGAGCTCCTTATGCTGCATCTTCTAAGGTTGATGCTGCCCTGAATGGGCTCCTGCAGCTCCCTCTATCCCAGGGTAGTCCCTGAGATGCCTCCTGCTCCAGGGATGCTCAGAAAAGACACGAGTGTTTCTCCTGGGGAGGCTGTCTCTGCATTGTCCCGCTTTGGTGCTCGGGTTTGTCCAGGTGTGCCATGTCCCTGGCCTGCTCAAGGGATGACAATGGGTCATCTCTGCTCCATGATGATGAGGCAGGATTTTATCCCGGTATTTGTATGATATGTGTGCCTCGGTATCTTCTCATCTCCCAGCTTTTTCAATAACCGAAAGCTGATTTCTTCTCAGGTAGAATTTCTTCCCAATTCTGCCCTAATTTGACCATTGCCAAACCTAGCGGAAAATAAAGGGTTTCACTTCAGCAGTGACTCTTCTCTGTTTGTGTTCATGCCAACTGCACCAAACAAAGCGGCATTCCCCGAGCCACTGCAATTCCTAGATAGAAAAACCATAATTACCTGGAGGACTCTGACGGGGCTGCTAATTCCCCTCTCCTCTTTCCTCTGGTGCCCTATTAGCTTTTGTTTAATGTAATTGAGTTCTCACGGCAGCGGCATGCCCCAGCAAGCAGCGTGTGTCAGGATTGCCCTGGGCACTTGACGAGCTCCGTGGGTATCCGGACCCTCCTATGGATAGAGGAGCCTGCAGTGTTTTCAGCTGGTGAAAGAACCTGGTGCTGTTCACGTCCAAACTTATTTGGAAACAAAATGATTGTCCACAATAGCTGCCTCCGCTAATGGTATAAAGTGCACTGGAAAGTGCTTGTGAAAGTAATAGCTGCTCCTTAATGAGAGAGCCAAGAGCACCAGCAAGGGCCAGAGCTGCGTGTGACAAGAGAGCTGGGATGGAAAAGACACTTGACATCTCTTTTGGGTTCAGCTTGCACAAGCAATTAAACATTTAAAAAGATTAACTCCTTCCAGTTGGTGAAGTTCTCCGTCTTCTTTATATTTGGCTCCACAAAATAAAATATTTGGAGCAATTTTTTTCCATGCTACTTGGATCAGGATTGATCACTGGTAGCATGAGAGCACCTGGAAAGCAGACCCTGAGCATCCATGGGACAGAGTCTCCCTACTGCTCTGGTCAATGGTGCACAAGGAGTGTGTGTCGCTGCACCCTGCCTGCCATCACCGCCTTGCTCTCACCAGCATCTCTGAGAGCCCTTGACCTTTCTGAGTTTCTATAAATATATTTAAGATTCAAAGTAAGTTGAACTGTCTGCTATGGTTCCCTTTATATGCTTAGTTTTTTCATTTCTCAGTTCAGACACGAAATGCATCAGGGAAGCTTTTCAATTTCTCTCCCAAGTTGGCTCAGGTTTATGGCGACCAAAGCCGTGGTTCAGCAAAGCACTCAGTTACTTGCTGAACTTTAACCACACCCTTAAGCTCACGCTTATTCAGGAAAGCTCTTAGGTCTGAACTAAAATCCTAAGGTATTTAAGTATTTTGGTAAATCTGGAGGGTCTTGGACTTGCTGCTTCATCCTGCAGCATGGTTCTCCATGACTAAGGCAGAGTTGAGCTTGACATCTCTTCTTGAGCAGATGTTCCTCCATGTGGGTTGTTACCACTCCACCATGCATGCAGCAGCATCCCTTCATCCCTTCATCCATCCCTCCCAGACCAATTCTATGGTCTCCCAGCCTAATCCTATGCCCCATGCAGGGGCAAGCTGAGGACCAGTAATACGAAACACATCAGCAGCTGGGGAGGAGATGGGAGTGGTGGTTACGGATCTAATCAGGCATGGAGTCCTTCAGGGACCCACAGACTTCTGGTCTGTCTCCCATTGAGCCCGTGAGAACACCCAGATGGATCCAGCAGCTTCACAGGGCGATGCCTCCGCTCCCAGCATCCTCACGAGCTGAGTGACTGGGTGAGAGGAAAGGGTTAAACCCAGAGTAATTAATATAAGGAGACTGTTCATTATTATAAGACGTCTGTGTATCATTAAGTTTCATTTGAGCTTTAATTAGACAATCCTTTTTTTATATATAAAAGTCTTTGTTGTGTCAATTAGTTGATTGACTATCATCTGGTTTCTGGGTTAGTGAAACCTGATCCATTGTGAATGAATTTGTTTATCAGGGAAAAGGGACCAGGGAATGGAAAAAAATTCAATTAGATGTCAATGTGTGGAGTGACAAGCAGCATTCGATAGGGCTTTTAGTTTAATTGCTTGTATTTCATTAAGAAATTTATTTATTGAGAGAATTCCTCATTTTCAAAGATCTTGGATGCCTTCTAGTTTACCTCTCTTTTCAAAGTAAACTTACAGTATTCTTAAAAACATAGAGCCCTCTTTTTAAATTAAAACAAGCACTTTACTGTGGCATGTCCAGAGATTTTTACATGACCGACATGTGTGGTGACAACCTTTTGAAGATGTCCGCATTCAAACAGCTGGGGACAGGGTGTATCCCGTCGTTGTGCGTTGGAAAGGCCATCGTCAAAGATCTGCTGGTCCCTCTATTGCTCCGTGGCCGGTGACCGCACTGACAACATTGTGCTAATCCTGCGAGTCTGCACGAGCAGAACATCATTCAGCTCCCAGCCCTGGGAACACATTGCGAGATCTGCTTTAAAACTTGTAAAGTCTGCTAATCCCTTTGGGAGGAATGGTTTTCCTTTTTATTTGGTTTGGATTCCAGCTCATCACTTGCGGTTGACAGATGAAAATCAAATAGCTTTTGGTGGGGGCCTGGGCACCCTCCCAGGGCTGCACGTCTGGTGTGAGCCATTGCAGTCGTATAGGGGTATCCCCTGGGGTACACACTGTCACACCGGTGTAAGACACTGTGCAATGAGGTTTATTTTGGTAACTTTCTGTTTATTACTAATCCGGCATAAAATGTGTGAGTAGATAAGTGTGCGGCTCCGTTTGCTTGAGGGAGAGTAACAGGCTTCCAAACAAGCTTCCAAATAGGAAACGAATGGTTATTTTGCTATACATCCAGGGAAAATTAGGAGCAAGAAATCTCCATATGCATATATGTAACTGGCTGAAGAGCTGGATCCAAGGAGCCCCTCTGATGTCCTCTTAATGCAGGAAACTCTGATGTACATTGCTTTGGTCACCTTGAAACCAGCCTCATTTGGTGTCCTGGATAGACTGGGTTTTTTTTTTTTCAGTTTTTAGGGTCCTGGTAGAAAGGGATGTCTCTGTAGAGCTGTGTGGGGCCCAGCAGATATCCTGGTAGAATCCCTGGGATTGTCAGTATGGTAAGTAGCTCTAATGAGTTTTAATTATACCCAGGACGTTGGGGATGAAGCTTTTTTTCCTGAAACTTATCAGTACAGTTCAAGATTTTCTATTGTGGCTGCATTCTGTGCCCCTATTTGCTTAGAAAGTGCAGCCAGGACATGGTACACTCTGGAAAACTTGTTATTTCTCTTAATGATGAGAATTCACTTTCAAAGACTTCCAATATGATGTTGGGAAGCAATGCGGGAAATGACTGGCAATTATGTCTTCCCTGAGCATTTTGCCCACAACAAAACAGAGGCATCATGACTAGGACCAGGAAGCCTGGCCTGTTGCATAAGCAAACCAGAAAAGCGGGACACTGGGAAGAACTCCAGGCTGTTCTTTCATGGGAGCAGCTATCACTTTACAAATATGCTGGAGGGACACAAGGTTTGGGCAGAGCAGAGCTGATATGGGTGAAGAGTCAGCATTTCCTCTGAACCTGGGGAGTGAAAAATAAAAATCAGCCTTTCCAAGTAACCTTTAAGGCAGACCATGTCCTCTGTATTCACTTCTAGGCATCCTCATCCCATCCTTCTGCCCCACAGGAGCTCCACTGCTGCAGAACCAGTTGAGATACCTCCCATCTATGGGAGATACCACCCAGCCATGAGCTAGTGGTGGAAACTATTGCTGGGAAGTGCAGTATGAGGTTGGTTCAATAAGCTCAGCAGCTCCATCCCATCAGTCACAAACGTTTTGTTTTCATCTCTAAGTAGCTGAAGAAGCATGTGCCTATCAGTAAATCTCCATCATCCCAACTGCAGCGTGTTTCCTCAGATAAGGGTGCTGGGTAATGGCAATTATGTTTTCATTTGTTGTGAGAAAACTTAATACGCCGAGTGGCAGAAATATTATTCATCCTGTTAATTATGAGCTACTTACTGTAGGGAATCGTGCAAAAACAAAAAACGTAATCAAATAAAATATAAAGGAAGCGGCTTGAGTGCGTGCCTTCATACCTCATGGAATTAGCTCCCGCAAAGCCCTGCCACCAATTATCAGTTCATAACGCTCGTTGCTCTGGGTTGACCTTGCCTCCAGCACGGCAGTGACGGAGCTCCCGGTGGAGCTGGACACAGGGACCTGTGTGTGGGCAGAACCAGGGGACTGGGCTACAGGAGCATCAAGCAAAGACCTCCGTGAAGGGCTAATTCTGCTCCTGTGTATCCTGCCGTGGGACTGGACTAACTTCACTGGCTTAACTGGAGCTGCAGAGAGAGTCAAAGCAGCATCCTAGCGGTATCATAGAGCTCAGATGGTTGTGGTTTTTGTTTTGCTGTGTTTTCTTCCTCTAAGGTTGGGATATACCAGGAAAGAACAGAATGGGATGATGCTCTAAGGCCCTAGGGCATCCTTGAGGAGCAGGAGCTCACTGTCTACTGGAATCCAGGATGAGGCAACGGGCCCCAGCAGCTGTGTGGTCCCACATGGTCTAGCGGTTAGGATTCCTGGTTTTCACCCAGGCAGCCCGGGTTCGACTCCCGGTGTGGGAAAAATCACATTTAACTTGGTGTGTGTTTTTAGGCTGCCCTGGACAAGAAAGATCAGGGCAGGTCAGAAAGATCTGTAAGTCCAGCGGAGGCCACCAGAATGGGCAGGGCAAGAGCAACAACATGGAACAGGAGACCATAAATACTGGATCTATTCAACCCAGAGAAGACAAGGGAAAAACTGTTTGCTCTTTGCAGCTGCCCGATGAGATGTAATGAAAGAGCCTGTCTAGCTCTTTTCAGAGCTGCATAGTGGAAAGATGAGAGGCAACCCATACTAGTTGGAGTAAGGCAATCTCTCAGCTTAAAAACCAAGGTGGGTGCTGAAATACTGGAATGGATACTGGGAGAACTTGTGGATCTGTGTTTTTGGAGATATTCACAGCTCCACTGGAAAAGGCCTTAAGAAAGTTGCTTCAATTTGACTTATTAGGAGCAAGAGGTTGGACCAGAGACACTCGGAGGTCCCTCCTGATCCAGATTATTCTATTACTCTCATTTGATTTTTTTTTCATGAGACAGCCAGAATCTATCCCATTACAGCTCAGACTCCAAACCCTCTAGGAAAACTGTCCCATTATTATCAGATCTGGTCATGGCCAAACAGGCACTTAGAAACAGAGGAGCTCAGACGACTAGGGATAAGGACATGGGACGAGTCTTGTGACACACTTGGGGTGGGACAAGGCAGGAGCAGATGGGAATGGAGAAGAATGGGAACAAGGCTAGGTCAGAAATTGAAATTCCCGAAGTTGGGAAATACCAAGGATGTGCGACAGTGCCAGCAAGTGGGGATTCCAGCCTGAGACTCACACTGCACAGTGGGAACACCGTCCTTGAACCGTGACTAGTGTTTCAAAATGTTCGTTCTTGGAAAGTGTTGGGATTTTTAAAATTTTTAAAATTTCCCCAGGGATAAGACAGAAGGTGCTTCACCACCGTGAGCTGCCTAAGCTCTCTTCACCTCTCTAATGACGGGCATGGCTCTTCTGTGGTGCCAGCTTACCTTAGAAATCAGTGATATGCCAACCTGCCTTGGGAGCAGTGAAAATTGCACAAAATCATCTATTTGAGATGTCAAGGAAAATCTATTTGAACAAACTATCGAGGAATTTAGGCTGGAAACACCGCGTCCCTGATGGCACTGCTGTTGTGACAACACATCTGTACATCCTTCCTCAGCAGCAACCAGATCGGCTACAAGAGGCCTCTAAAACACTTTTGCATGGGCATGAAATTGTCCTGTGTGTAAGAAAAGAATGAAATAACTAGGATGCAATTTGCACAGCAGCTCAGCACTGGGTGAGAACTGTTGCTAATGTGTTTTTGAGCACTGTGGGCTTAATAGCCAGGCACAATGCAGCAGGGGCCTTAATTCCCAAAACAAGATTCCCTTTTTCTTTTCTTTTTTTTTCCTAAAATGTCATAAGTAGCAATTGCAACATCTCTAAGGGAAAGATCATCATAGATCTACACTATATATAATGAGATATTTCCTTCTGAGCTCATGCCAGTAAGTATAGAAGAAGAGGGAGGGACTGCCTAGATTTGATTTTACTTCCCCTATGAGTAAAATATGTACATGTGCATAGAGAGCAACAGTTTTACAGTGGTATCTGTCTGGTAGCTTTGAACAATGCTACCAGGCCTGGGTATTTCAGAATTCAATGATACCGTTGAGTAACTTTGTCTTTGTTGCCTAAGTATTTCCAGCTGAGTTACTCAGATCATAATAGAGAACTCATCAGGCTCACAACTCTGTCACCAAGTACAAACCCTAAAAGGGGCACAAGCTGCAAAAAAAAAAAAATGTGATTTGAGTCATTTGAATAATGACTGAATTCTTGACTGCTTGGATTTTTCCAGGAGTGTCCAGAAATAGGATAAAAAGAAAAAAAAAAAAGAAAGAAAAAAAAGAAAAAAGAACTGAGATTCATTATCTCATGGCTCAGTTGCAATTTTTTTTTGCTCAGCTCTGCTGTTGGTATTGAAAGAGCAGATGCTTCCTTACTGTGCAGAAAACCATCGTGTGAAACCGTATTTTAACAGCTTTATCTGATACTTTATATCTCACTGTCAAACACAGCAATGATTCCACTTCTATTTGGGTAAGTAATCTGAAAAGAAGGCAGCAATAATCTCTCAGGAGAGCCAGACACGGGACTAATTACTCCAGCTAGAGATTTGTAAAGACACTTTTTCAGTGCTGGGATTTTATCATTCCGCAGGGTAATTAAAAGACAACCCTGCCAAAGGAAATTTTACCATCTTAAATATTCTTTTTCCTCTATGAAAAATAACCCTTTCCAAGCTCTTTATTATCACTTCATTTTCCACTAGCACGTCATGGCTGCTTGTGCCCCCCGTCTCCCAGGCAGCTCAAGCTGTGGAGATGCCATGCTCAGGTGCTCGCAAAGGCTGGGCAGGGATGTGCTGGTTTCTCTGGATAACGGGCAGTGGGAAGGAGGGAATGAAAGATGCTCAAACCCAGGAAGAAATTAGCTGTCCATTGCAGAGGCTTAAAGACACATTTCTCCTGCGTATGTTGATCAGATTGTCAAGTGCTACATAAAACATCAAGAAATGACGAGAGCCAGAATTTCTGCCTGAAATTCAGTTCTTCATTGAAGTGCTTACCGAAATAAGGATGAAGCAACATGTTCATTGCAATGGGCTATGGATCCACTACTACTGAAACAGGAATCAGGTAATGGGGAACAGAAATATTGTCCATGGCTGCTGCAGGGGAAGTTCAATGTATGTTCCTATGCCCTGGAAAGGCTCTTAGGCCATTGCCTATATGCCCAGAGCTGTCACCGTGCAGAGTGAGGAACACGTTGCTGTTTCAATGAGTCTTTTGAAAGTCATTGAAGAAGTCATTGAAGAAGAAAGCACCATGCTTTCTGTGGCCTGGTGCAACAAGAAATGATGGTGATGTCCTTCCAAGGTGACAACTGCAGCATCTTTCACCCCCTTTAGAGTTACACCAGAAAGAGCAATGAACTGAACTCATGGAAGGGTTGTCTTCAGCGGGCTCCTCTCCTGAATGGAGAGTTCAAAGGATAAGCAATTAGCAGAGGGGATCTAGGCATGTAGTCACAAATGGCATGGAAGGACATGTCACACCCAGGGCTAAATCTTTCTTTATCCCAACAACTTCATCCCCTCAAGGTCAGCAAGAGCTAAACCATTTAATATCCAGGCTTTCCTCCATAGGCTGCTCTTGCATTTTCCAACAGGCTTCAGGCCATGGCCTCCTTCAGATTACTTTGAAAATCCAGTCTCTGTGGGCATTGTGCCTCCCCCAGGGCAGCAGGAAAGTCAGGATCGGGAAGCTAAGGAGTTAATTTTTAGAGAAACACAAAGTTTGGAGCTGCCTTCAGTGTCCTTGAGTAGATAAGCACACTGGTTTGAGAACAGGGCACTGCACCTGCACCTCGACTTATTTTCAGCTTTCCTTTCTCTTTTCCTTTATAGCCTCCTGATATCTACTGAGAACGGGAGTGTGCCAGGCCAGGGACACTGGTGTGACATCAGTGAGATGGAATATCATAAAATTATCGGTATCACAAAATTAGCGTCACCCAACTGCCTGTTCCTTGGCATCCAGCCAGATTTGTCTTTCTCTGGGCATTGTTGAAGTGGCTAATTGTTATATTTATTTATTTTTAACTTCCTGTGAGCATGCAGAAATGTAAATTTAGCATTAGAAGATAATTTAACAAAGATCTCTCTTGTTTTTTTGGAGAGGTTCGCCATTCATATCGCAGCTTCCAGGGCTTTTTCCCAGGATGTGAAATTTGTCAGCTCCAGCTGTGCCAATTCGCGCCAACTCCTGGCGAGTGACAGTTAAAATTGCCTGGCCAAAGGGACAGGTTTGCCTTGCTGAGCTCCCCATGTCCCTCTCAGCAGCACAGTGCTTTGCTCAGTGCCCCCTTGCTCCTTTGCACTGGGTTTTTCTCCCCGCTGCACAGCTTACCTCTCAGGTTGGGGTTTATTGCAGCTACGCTACCAGGTTTCCTTGAGCCTGGGTACCAGGGCGGGCTTTGTGGCATGAGCTTGTTTAGTTGTTAGAAATTATTTTTTAAAGAAGGACCCTCTAGGAGCATGAGAAGCTCCTGAGTTGAGTTCAGGTCTCATGAAATGAGACCCATGATGATGGTGGAAATGCACTTCAACATCAGCTCTGGGGAAGGTGTCCATGCGGCTCATGCCCCAGCACAACAACTGGGACATGTTAGGTCCTAATCAGACCTAACATCTGGATGTTAGGTCTGATTTTAGGACTGGTGAAATTGGAGGCCTCCACATTCACAAGGAAAGGTCAAAGTCTCTGGAGGAGCAGTGAAATAGCAAACGGAGATGAGAAAGGCAGCACAAGTTCCCTGTTTGCACCTCTTTGGTCAGGCTAAAAAGCCTCCGTGATAAAAGCATCAAGTTACAGTCATTTACTTTTTTCTTTTTTTTTTCTTGTTTTCCTTCTTTTTTTTTTTCAAAAAAAATCAGTATTTAGAAACTTTCTCATGTTTCTGTGGAGACGATTCCTTATCACCCTCTTTATCTGCTAGAGAATTCTCTGATGAACAGGAACTTTATGCTAGGAATGGCCTAATTAAGGGAAATTAGCATTTTATCATATAATACTAGCATTTAATCCTATATTCATGCAGCTTGCTTTAAATACCCTCCCTCCACGTCCTTTCCTGTAAGTCTCTCATGCTATGCCAGCTCCACTGTTTTTATCTATAAGGGATTGAGCTCGTACCTGTGACAGGTGCAGCGCGTGTTAAATCTTTTGATCATCACACAAACCACTCATCCTGATGTCCTTTAATCTAAGCAATGCACAGAAAATCCTATGCACTAGCTTTATGCTTTTCCCCATCTCCCTGGCTTTAAACAGGAGGCTCCGCAGCTACAGATCAATGGACCTAAATTGTTTGTCTTTAACTTAGGTGGCTTTAAAGGAAAGCTGCTCAGCCCAGCTGTCTGGAAGTTCACAAGATGGGAAGGGCTGCGTGTTGTCTGGCGATGAGGAAATGTGAATTATCTTTGAAACTTGGTTTAGTTTTTGCAGCAGGCAAGTAATTAAACAGGAGCAGAAAATCACAGCGAATCACTTCCCTGCTTCTCTTTCCACGTCTTACAACTTGTTATTCTGAAGCTAATAGCGAAATGCTGCAATTTATCAAGTATTAAGGATTTCTGCAATTCACTAACGTAGGTGAGATTTCTTTTTCCTCTAAGAATCATTCCTGAAGAATTTTTGGGAATGGTTGATATTCACATATTGCTCGTGGAAAAAAGGTACAGGTCCCTTTAATATTGCCATCAAAATGTTACAAGAAAATAACAAAATCCCCTCCATGCTACGCAAAATATCAGAGAAACCTTTTTTTTTCCATTACAGTGGTCACAGGCCATTTTGTTCCTCAGTGGTGACAGGGGACCATTAGAATACAATCCCCGGTGCCTGGGTATCGTAATGAAAATCATATTTCTTCCCGAGCTGCTACATCAATTGTCTTTTCAGCAACCTGGGAAGTGCAGCTGTATGCAAACCGGTGAATAGTCCTTCACTCTTAATCTGTTCTCCCGCGAGATAAGCGATAACTTCTTAATGTTGCTTTCCAGGCTGGTAAATAAGGAGTAGCTACAACCTGATCCCGTGCTTTAAGGAGACTCACGTTCCTGAGGCTTCTGCAGTAGCCAGGGCAGGAGAGCTGCATTGCATAAATCAGAGTCAAAAATGGTGACATTTCCTTGGAAAACCACAGTATCCTGGCTTTGGAAAGACTCTTCCTTCTGAAGGTGTCATTATTTTTTATTATTTTTTTTTTTTACTGCCCCAAATCTGCATTTTTTATTGAAAAAAAAAAAATATAGAAAGGATATTTTTTTTCTAAACCCTCTTGCCTGGCTCTATGCAAATTGGGATTTTCCCACAGCAAGAACTTAGCAGAGAAGGAAGATACTGGATGGACCAAAGTTCCCCATGGTTTTGCCCAAGATAGGAGTCTCCTTGCCCCTTGGTCCTGAAGCAGGTCCTGCCTTTTTCTCCCTCTTTTTTTCCCCCCCTCTAGCTCATGTGCACGGGGAACCTCGAGGAACCAATAATTCAATCTGTTGCTGGATTGCCAATGACTTTAATGAAAGTGCTATTTATTTAGTGTCGTCTGATGCCACATCTCCAGTGACAAGGCGCGGAGCTGAGTAATAACAGGTCTCAAAGGAAAGCATGGGGAAGAGAGTTCCACCAAAATAGGAATGCTCTGCGCTCCAAAAATACATGATTTCAGTTTCTAGTTTAATTAGAATTTATTTTTAAGCAGGTTTTCATCAACTAATGAAACAACTGTCATTGATGAACTACTGCTGGGCAGGCTCGAGTAGATTTTAATCTGCAACCAGCAGCTCAGGCAGCTCATGAGAGAGGAGCCAGAGCAAAGTCTATTAGAGATAGACATCAATTTAAAATTTCTCATCTTAAGGGAATATTGATGCGGAGAGGGAACTGTTACAGAACAGAGAATTATATCATTAGGTAGCAGTTCCAAATCCAGGGCTCACCTTAAAAACTAAATGCTGTTGTAGGCAGCTCCTTCTGTTAACTGCTGAAAGGGGGTTATTTCTCACCAGGTAATCATACCTTGAAAGCTCGTGTTGTGTGTGGGGAGGGTTTTCAGAGATCAGTGGCCAAGAGCTGCCTGTGGGAGCCACAACACTGGTGGGCTTTGGAAAGGGTCCCCTTGGTCCTTTGTGCACCCCATGGCTGTCTGTCACTCGTGCACCTCACCGTGCTTGGGGGTAATGGCAAGAGGTGCTGGGGCATCCCCACGTCACCTGCCCCTGCTGCTGCCCAGGACCATGCAAAATTCAGCAGAAGCGGGAAATCACAGGCAGTAATTGTTGAAATCACTGGAGGTGACTAAATTGCTGCTTCCCATGGCCTTTTCCAGAGGCTTGGGTTGGAAAAACTTTTGGACGTCTGGAGGTGGCTCTTCAAGGTGGTGGTGGCTTGTGGCAACATGAGAGTTTGCCCGTGAAGCACTTCCCAAAGAGGAAAGCATGAAATTCCCCCGGGCCCTTGTCCTGGTGATAGAGCGGGATGCCCTGTGATCCAAGGGCATCACTGAGGATAAGGAGAGCCCATCACCATGCAGCCAGGAGAGATGTGGGCACCTCCGCTTCCACATGGACATGAAGGCAGCTCCATGGCACCAGGGGATGGAGATCTGGGTCTGGTCCCAGCAGCAGCATCTATGGCTGAGCCAGACAGAATCAGGCCAGGAAGGGAAATGTTCGACACGGGAGGATTTGTTTTTACCTCTTTCCTTTCAAAAGCCAAGCAAAGCAAAACAAAACAACCTAGGAAATTGCATGCATGCTTTTGGAGTGAGAAAATAGCTCAGGGTCATCTGTGTTTATTTCCAACATTTTATCTTATTTCCGTGTGCATTTTTTTTTCCAAGCCAAGCTCTTTTCTTTCCCTCCCCTTTCGGCTGCCCAGCAGACCGGGCTCTGCAGGAGGAGCTCAGCATCATCATAAACAACCCTGGTCCACAGAGCTGAGGCGTGAGAGCTCCCTGCTTCCCAAGCCACTCTGTGCACTGGTTGCCATCCGGAGAGGATAAGGATGCAAACGCATCCTGAGCTTTTTAGGAACGTACTGTTGATGCCCGTGCTTGGACAACAAGGTTTGCTGCTCTTGTGTCCAAGTTGAGCATGACCATGAGCAACCCTGAAATGTGGAGCTGGGAGCTTCCAGGCTGCTGAAGCTCCTCTTGGTTATTCCCATCAATTCTCTTTAGGGAAGCAGAGCAGCAGGAAAGACCCCCTTTCCCAGCCACACTGCCGGATGTGTGACTGGGGGTGCCAAAGACCAGCAATGTGGGACCCATCAGGTCTATCCCAAGAACCATCACTGCAGTGCAGAGGCAACCAGGCTACCATCACACCCCCTTCCTGCTCCCTTCTGCAAGGGAAAAAGACTTGGTTGCTTTCTTTCTTTTATTTTTTTTTCTTTATTTTTTTCAGCAGGAAGAAGGGAAAAATGTATTATGCAGGGTTTCTCTTTATTATTTTTCTGGAATGAAATGGAGTTTTTTGATATATCGGATATATTTAATATTCAAATGCCACGAATTTGCAGGACGGAGCAGACAGAGACTGCCTCTTACGATAAGAGACATTATTACTGTTGTGAAGAATTCCTTTAAGATTCCATCTTAATCGTTCTGCTATTGAAATGGAAGAATAAAGTAATAAAATTAGATGTTTTGAAAAGACTTGATTAAAAAAGTAATTATCCCGCCAGCTTGCGGGTTGCCACTTCCTGCCAGGCTGCCCCAGCTCAGCCCCGCAATGCAGCCGGGTCTTGGGAAGGGACCCATGGACCATGGAGGTGTCACTGGCTACTGGGCCAGCTGAGCCACCAGCCCACAGGGGACATCCAGCCCTGGTCAGCTGGAGCGTGAGTTACCATCACCCCCCATTTCCCCCAGCCCGCTTTAAAGCAGTCTAAAGAAAGAGAAAAAAAAATAAATGAACTTTGTGGGAAAGGCACATTTCAGTGAGGAAAGCTGGGATTTTCTTCCATTTGAGCCTAACGTGGATTTATTCAGCATTTCTATCTCCAGTTTGCTGCACTGCAGAGCTGCAGATTGGGGTGCTGTGAGCCTGGGACTGCTGGGGACCTGCAAAGGGAGCCTCTGAGCACCAGGAGGACATGAATTATCTTGCCCAAAGTTGCCTGGTGCATCATCCCCATGGGCACCTTTGGGCATCCCTCTCCCCAGCACAACCTCCCCACAACCCTTGAAGGTCCTGGCCATGAAGCACCAGGCAGGACAGGTGGAGATGGATGATGATGCTCTGGTACCTGAGGATGGTGCAACCTCCCCGTGCATGGGATGGGAGGACGGCTGCAAGCAGAGGGTGTCAGGCCACCCAGGCCCTCACAGCTGTAACTATGCAGACCGTTCATTCTGCATTTCTAATGGGGAAGCACAGATGGTGACAGCTGAGTGCAAAATGCATCTATTAAAATCTGCTGCTGATTGTTCCTCGTAATGGGCTGTGGGTCCTTTGAAATGCACTGCGGAGAATTCACATCTTCATTTTGGGCCGTAGCAGGTTGTGGGAGACTTGTGCCTGGGTCTGTCTTGGTCTCCTGCCCATCTCTTGACATATTCCGGTTGTTACTCATTATTTTCACAGCTGAATGACTGGCACCTCTGCTGGGGCTGCGTGCTGCACTCTCAGGCTAGGCAGGCACCAAAGGGGAGTCACAGACACCCAGGCGCAAGAATGAGTTTATCCTAGTGGAGAAATATTGCCATGCAAGGAGGATGCCCTTCTCCAGAGGATGGCTCAGGAGGCTCCAAGGCCACCGTTTAAAGGAGTGGGAGTTGGGGCAATGTTTGGTGGGGATGGGAGCCAAAAGCAAGAACTTGCCTTGAGAAGGCTGCAGGCACCGAGGAGGAACCTTTCCCTTTGGAAAGCATGACCAAACGTGGTCCAGCAGAGGCTGCTTTGCAAGGATGGGGTGTCCTAACCCTTGGCCACAGCCATCGTGAGGCAGTGAAACAGAATCCTCTACCGAGCTGAAACCAGAGACGGGTTGAATAAGGCACCAGGCTTGGAGAGAGCCTGTTAATTCTCAGCATACAGGGCTGAGCTTGCAAGCAATTTCCTAATAACACCTTCTCTCAAATGAGTTGAGTGACACCTCCTTGTTTTCCACTCTTTGTGTGCTGGAGCTACATGGTTGTGGTCCTGCCTGTGACACTGTGTGCGCCACATGTGCCCAAGGAGATGGTGCAGACCCTGTTCCATCATGATGAATATCTACAGGGCGAGGGATCCTGGTAGGAGGACTCATTGGGAACCATGGTGAGGTCTCATAATGGGCATCCTGTTAAACTGATGGACATTTTCACAAGAGCAGCTCTGACCACTTCTGTGCAAGAGCTCCACCGAGCAGGGGTCATTTCTGTGGGCAGATCCGTTTGCTTTCAGCTACAAGGTCTTGCTCTTGTCTTTAATCACCTATGGGCAGCATGTGAAGCTGCTCTGTTGCAGAAAGCTCCAAAGAAGCCAGAAGTGCCAGTGAGACCAAGCTTGTGTTGGCCAGGCCAGGCTCCCTGGTGACCAGCCCTGCTGCCCTTGCCATGCTGCCCGGTGCCCTATCCTGGTCCTGTCCAGTGGCTCTCACGGGTCTTGCCCAGCAGCTCCAGCAGCACTCAGCTCTCCTGCCATGGAAAGTCACTGCCACACCAGAGAAAATTTGCAAGCTGGCAGGATTTCCCACGCGCTGGAGATGTGGCCATGCTCTCCTGCTGCTCCGGCTTTGACCTTATAATTAAGCAGTGCAGAGGACACGGCTCCCAGCCACCTCCCTGAGTGCTTATATTTCAGTCTGGGCTACATCCAGCTCTAGTAAATCCATTAATTACACTTCATACAGTGGCATTTACTGACGAATGGAAGGTTTCGTTAAGTCCGCCTGCTTCCTAAAGTGCGGTAAGACCTCAGAGAAACTCCCCTGAGCCCTGGCCCCAGTTATTTAAGTGGCATTGGTTATTTAAGTGGCATTGGCGTGTCTCCTTGCTGCACACACTGCTCACCTGTGGCAAGGATTTAAGCAGAGATCTCCTCTCTTATCCGCACTGAGCTGCTCCATCCAGGCAAGAGGGAGCACTGAGGACATCAGGACTCGTCCTCGATGGCTGAGCAGGGCTGTTCTGCCCCGTGCAGGGAGGGAAGGAGCTGTCTCACTTCCAGAGGGAGTGGAGGTGCATTAAACTTTCATGAAAACAAGGCAGTGACAAAGGCAGAACATGAGCTCTTCCCACCGTGGCAGCTCGTGAGGACTCTCCAGGCACCGCCTGGACCAAGCCCAATGCAAGGTAAGGGAGACTATAACCCAGAAAGATCAGAGTACTGGTGAATATCTTGTGCTGAGAGGGAAGGTGCCACATCCTCTCCTCTACATGAATCCCTGATCGGACAGGAAAGTTCCTCTTCCTCCCAGTCTCTTGCTGTGGGTGCATGTTCCTGTGCACATCTTAACATCTGTGCAGCAGGTACCCACATGCAAAGCACAAGTGAGGGCTTCATGTCCCTGCACCAGCACCTGGCTTGAGGAACAAATGCATTCCCGCTGCTCCTCCTATGACATGTTAGCCAATTCCAGATGGTTTATCAGCCTTCCAGGATATCTTTCCTTTGCCATGGGAACAGCTGAAAGCAAGATGCTAGAGCAAGACAGCTACAATTTTTCTGGCATCTGCTAACCCCTATGGACATGCCCTATGGTAACCACCCTTGTACAGATATGTGGTAGGATTATTAGAGGCACAAATGTCTTGAGCCCTGGTTATGTGCAAGCTGTCTGCAGGTTGACAGTGACTTCATGTGGCACAGTGATAATTAAATAAGATTTTCTCCCTGCTCAGGATCTACCTGAGATGTAAAATCCCTTTTAGGGGATGGGATCCTCATGTAAAGTGTGTCCTTCCTTGCTTTCCTATAAGCTGTGCTCATCTGAGCTCTGCCTAGCCAAGTGGAGACTCTGCGATGAGAGAGGATGAGGCATGGGATGCAGGCCACAAGCACAAGTTGCCTTGCTAAATCTGAGAAGCCTACATCTGAATCAGGCTCCACAGCAGCTTTGGCCAACTGGCTACCAAGCCACAGTGAGGCACTAATTCTAAGCCCGCTTTCACCTTCAGACATAACGCAGCAATGCTCCTGCCAGCCCTGCTCACCCCTCTTTCCTGAGGAACCCACTGCACTTGTCTTGGTACCAAACCTGTAATAACTCCTACATGTGCAACTCATCTCCTGGGTTCTCTTTCTGCCCTTTCCTGCACCACAAAATGTGAAGATTTGCTCCATGCTTTTGTCCTTCAAGGCCTGGAAAGTACAGGAGGAGACACAGCAAGTCTTCCTTGGGGCAGCTGGGGGCCGCTCTCTGCAACCAAAAGCCAAGCGACTCCAACCCTTAATAGCTGCTGTATCAAGTATTATTTCTGGCAGATCGCTAGTGCTTAAATGACAGATACATTAGCTGAGTCAATGCTGAGGATGTAAATGTGCAGCTGGCAGAGCTGGTGTTTAAGCAATAAGACATGACAGCGGTTGGGTTCTGAAGTGATTAGCGCCCGTCTCAGGCATTCAGAGAGGCAGGAGGCTGAAGGTCAAGTGACTCGGAGCGCTTGCAGAGCCTGGTGATCACCTTGGTGGGCGCTCGGAGAGCCTCGTGCTGTCAGGGGAGCTGTGAAGGTAGCTGGCCAGACCAGAGAACTTACTGAGCATCTCTAATGCAGAGAAGATCTTGCAGTCTTCTCTGTAAGTAAAGCAAACACTACAGTAAAGCAAACCACCACAGCAGAGGCGACCGCGGTTCCTAGAGTGGCATTCATGTTATGAGGATGTTTTGGGGCAATACAACTTTTTCTAGTGCTGTTCTCCTCTGGCTGCTGCAGTAGGCAAGTTTCTGTGGGTCTCTTGTATGCTACCTGTCTACAGATGGTCTTTATAGTATAACCCCAGATGGGAGAGGATGAGAGACCCACAGAAACTTATTCCATTCTGGTGTGTATCCTAACTAGTCTCATCTCCTCCTGTCATAGTTAGAAACTGGCCTCAGTCCTGGCTTTTCAACACTAACATCCTTTCCACAGAGGGTTTGCAAGCAGGATATCAGCAATGTTTGCTGCTAAAGAGACGGCTGATCTGAGCCTGCAGGGGTCTGTCCTTCTCTTAGACCTCATGTGGAAAAGAGCATTATTGCTCAAGACACCACTGCAGAAGGCCTGGAACTCAATCTTTGCCAAGAAACCTGAATTTAACCACTGGAATATCCATCCTATTTTTGCCTAAATTGCTGGTATCGGTATGGACCTGTTCCCAGGAATATCCCCATAAACTTGTCTAGATCTGCCCTGAGCTCAGCTCCTTTTATACCCACAGTCTGGATATTGCAAGCCATCTCTCTGTATCTAATAACTGCATCTCCCAATACCACCCCTGGTTTCTTCTTGCTCTTCAGGATCCTCCCTCTGCTGTGGGAACACGTTTGATGTAAGAAGACACTGAAGGACAACTTTCAAATCAACTTACTCCTCCTTTGCCAGGAGATTTCTTCCTTCCCCAGGACTTACCCCTTCCTCAGCAGCACAGGGGCTGCCCCAGTGGAGCTACCGTGTCCCTGCAGACCTCATGCAGGAGCTGGTGGTCCTCTGAACCGCTCCGTCAACCCTATCTCATAGCAGCAGAACAAGTACAAGGGCAGAGAGAGGCAACCAAATACACTCTGTTCTACACAATAAATTGGGTAGTCTCCACTCCTGGGAAATGTCTACTTGCATCTTGTGTCTACATTGACAACTCTTTAAAAGAATAATTACAGATTAAAATCTGTGCAGATTATAATTGAAAAGAATAATTACAGCTGTGCCCTGGTTGCTCAGTTTCTGTCTTTCATCTACCCCTGACCTAAGTTGTGCTCTACTCCTTGGATATAGGACCACCTTTAGGTTTGCAGATGGGACAACAAGGAAGTCATGTGGATGCAAAGACTGTCATGTGCTGTCTAAGTAAGAAAGAAAGTGAGAAAACAATACGGTACTGCAGGGGATACAGGGAGAGTCTGGGACATCCTTTCTTCTCTCTTCCACAGTAGGGACAGGAAAATACCTTGGAGCTAAGTTCAAAGCTGCCCCATGGAGTGAG
>JAVCKT010012337.1:0-44279 GCA_032273925.1 Rhynchotus rufescens | reverse complement strand
CATATATATAAAGCACCTTGCATGCAAAATAAATATCTATTTTAGAACTATTGTTTATTCATATTATTATAGTATTAGTGAGAGTAAATACTCTCATCAGCTTCTAAGCCTGCAGGACAAGATCTGTTTCAGACACAAACAAAACTCTAAAAGCTGAGCAGCATGAAAAACTTTGGCAGAGGCTGTAATAAATGCTTAACACATAGCACACAGTCGCTGCCAGCAGTGAGACAGGGTACTCCTGAGAATCACACGGCATGTAAATAAGAGCAACGGGAACTTCACGGAACAGAGCCAAATTGTGACAGAGTATTCATCTAAGTGGCAGTCTGTCTCTGTATAGCAACAAAGACAACTACTACTATGAATAAAAGCATTGTTATGATCCTTTATTTGAAAAAACACAAAACCCAAAAAGGGCTGTACCTGCAGTCACAGCCGCTGTGCTGCAAACCAGAACGCTGACACTGTAATCTCAGCCTTCCAAACAGGAGCCTAATGAACAAACACAAAAGACTGCCTTCAGCACCACGTACTACTGCACCATTAAGGCAAACCAAAAACCCTTGGGATGATCATGTGTTCCGGTTAACAAGATTGATTTCCCTCTTTTCTTTGTTTCTTACCTAGGCTGTCATTCTGGAACTGGATTGTTTAACAGCAGATGGATTCTCCTCTAACTTCATCAAATTTCTATGCTTATCAACAGCCAAAAGTTTCATGGAAGTCCTTCACCTCCAGGAAAAATGCCTTCAAATTCTCCTTTGCTTTATATTCACATCTCACCTTATATTAGTATCCCACTTGTGGAGCAGGTGCCCCAATGCCCTTCTCAGACAAAGGGCCTGCCCACAGCAGCTGCAGTGCATCCAGCAACTCGACCCCGGTCCCAACATGCGTCCCAGTAAGTGCCCATGTGCCCTGCTGCCCCCCAGTTGCAGAGCCTCAGCAGGATTGCTGTGAAGCTGAAGGAGGCAGCTGGGAACCAGGGCACAACATAAGGAGGCAGGTGGAAGTAGGGATAGGGCTCATGGATTTGTAGGTAGGAAAGTTTTCCTCAAGCTTCCGCTTAGTTGTGGAAACACAAACGAACTTGCCTGCCACGCTGTGGGCACCTGTGCTGGGCTCTGCTCTGAACTCCAGGGATGGCTGGACTGTAGTCCTTCTGTGAGACACCACAAACAACATGTCCCTGCAGAGTAAGATAACGGGAATTTTAAAGGAAAAAGAAAAAACTTTAATCTTGGTAAATCTTAAAATAGCTCTAGGAAAAGCTAAAGAACAACGTTGGAGTTTAAAGCAACACAGAAAAAGTGTTCTATAGTTGTGAACAAAGGTGATAAAAACACAGGTAGCGTGGAAGTCATGCTAAACTGCCTCCATTTCACAGACCTATGTAGTACATCTCTGATGTATTACACATTTTGCATTTGTTGACTCATTGTAATTTTAGTCAAGAAACTGGCTGAGGTTGATGAGATCTTGAGGTTTTTTAAAAGAACTCTTACTAGAAGCAGCACTGTAACAGTATACCTCTGTGTATGTTCAATACCCAGTCAAAACTATCAGGAGAACTCCCTAAAATTTCAGATAATTCTTACGTAAAGACATAAAATCTTTGACTGTAATAGTTTAATTCACAGAAAGTATATAATTATGTAAACTATTTGATTTATTTATTAATGTTTTATTTTACAACAGAGCATGACTTATAATTCTGGGTATGAAGGTAGTGAGACAAGAAATGCTGTGACTGAAAGAAAACATGGCAGACCTACACCACTATAGGTGGTGGTTAGTATGCTTTTCTTTCCATTCCTTTTCTAGCTATGGCTGTATGACAGACAACTTGAGAAAGCTGGAGACTGCACAGCTTAAAGCTTTAGAAGTATTAACATTTTGGATACAAAAATATAATCACCCTTTAGTTTTGAGCTGGTAGGGTTTGTATTCTTCCTCATGGTCAAAGGAAGCTTTCCTTGAATTTGTGTTATTGCTCATGTCATTCTCCCATCTGCATGGTTTATTCTGTTCACAACTGTCACACTTTGGGAAGTTTTCTGAACAAGAAACAACTAATCACTATTTATTTGTTGTTCTAAGACCTACCTTCAAAATTATAAGGAAAATTAAATTAAAGGTATCAACCTTTAAGTGGAGGAAAAGTTTGATTAAATGAACTATTGATTGCATTGCCTCCATTGTTGATATACACTGATCAACTCTAGGATATAATTTTCCTTCCTGAGGAAGTATAATGTCAAGTTTGTAAATACATCTCCTCAAAGGAGGCAAGCGTGGTTATTCACACATTTGAGAAGATGCTCCCTTATTTTGTAATGAAAAGACTTGTAAGAAAATTTCAACTTTGACTTTGCAAGATTTTTTTCTCCCCCTGCCCCAGCTTAGCTCTACTTTTCCCCCAAACTGGAATGTCCTTTAATATTTACTAATTATATAAACTTTTTTTTTAAAAAAGCCTTTCATATTACAATGTCTAAGCAGAACCTTAGAATATCTAAGCTTTGAACTTACTGTCATCTAATAGTTTGGGAACTACATTATAATTTGATGGAACGGCCCTCCTTTTCGTTTAAGGATAATAGGTATTACTGAGAAGCATGAACAAATACATTCCTGTATTAATCCACAACAGATTATTACAGTAACTAAAAACGAAACATAGCAATAGTCATATTTTGGGCAAATATGATATTAAATCAGATGACTAATAGGTTCAAGAGACTGGACTACCAATTGCATAAGCAGCTAATTAAACAGCTGTATGGGATTAGACTAGAACACGTTCATTTGAGCCACAACTCCTCCCTCCAGCACCTGTTTTACTCTGTAGTGTGAACTCAGAGCTCCTGCCCTGAGAGGGGCACAGTCTGTCCCTCCCCACACGCCAAACACCTGGCTCAAAGGACACTGTGATTCTGTGTTAAGTGACATGCAATGGTTATAATGCAGCCACAGGAGCAGGTAACTAAAGGGTTACAACATTAACAAGTTTGCTTTGCCTTTTTTTTTTTTAATTAAATACTTTAATGCCTTAAATACCTCAGAGATTTCTTGAGCACCTGTGTGCCTGTGTTGAATTTGCTGGGTCTTCCCAAACTTACAGAGATGGAGAGGCAGTAACTCACTATGCAGACAAGGCCTGTAAGAGAATGTTAACAGGGTCATTACAAGGTAATGGTCATTTTTCTCTGTTTTCTAATGGTTAACAACAAAATATACTCGTATTGCTTTATAATGAAAAATCTACACTGTTGCTGTTCTGTTTATTCTTCTTTTAAAGCATTGCTATCCACACACAGGTACACAACTCAGCTACAAGATTTTCTGTTGAGGCTCCCTACTAGCTAAAAAGAGCAGTAAAGCCATCACTGGTGAGCAGCTATTGTAATACTGCTATCACAAATAATATGTTATCTTTAAAGACAGGAATATATTTTGTTTCCCTTTTTTGTTACCTGCCTTTGGATGCATAAGCCTCCTTTAGGTCATTGCAAAACTCCCGAAAAAGGGCTTGTCTTCCCCAAAATATGTCCCTTTTCCCCACTGACATTTTTTTGCCTAACAACATTTATTGCTTTTTGTACACTCCCTGCCTTGCTTATACTCTTAGCCTGGAGCATCACAGGTAAAACAATATTGCTATTATTACAACAAGGTCAAATTCTAGAACATTTACTAAAACATATTTACTTTAGCAGCTGGTTGTCAAGCTGAAATTGGCAGTTTTACATCTTCCAGAAATGGTTTTCACACAGTCATCTGCAAAAAAACCTTCAAACACAAAAACATGATGTTGTGATGGTAAAAAGAGAAACCTAAGTGTCAGAAACACATCTATAGCTCAGGGTTCCACATTAGCTATTGTAATTTATAGATACTGTGCCTACAGTTTGTGACTGTGGGGTACTATGAAGCTCATAGAGGCAGAAACATGGTAACTTGGCCTGTACATGAAAAGACGCCTGCAGGAAAACATTTAAAGATGCTTTACAGGCTGATGGATATATATTTTTTTGTTTCCAAAATTAAAACAACTTAATTTTTTAGTGTTATCTTGATAACCACAATCTCAATAACTGTTTCTGTATGATATTGCTGTTTAAAATATCTGTCATTACATGTGCGTACACACATGCACACTCTTTTTTCTTTTTTTTTTTGAGAATTGCACCAACTAAACAGCAGTTCCACTGACGGCGGCTCAGGGAAATGAGCTGCTGACAATTTCCTATAGGTAAACATCAAAACCTGAAATTGTCATGAAAAATTAGAGATTTTTCTGCACAAAAAAAATAGTCTTCTGTTACTGACCTGTGTTTGCAATGAATGATTTAACCACCACTTTTCTACTGCCGTTGGATGAAGAACAGAAGATACCGTGCAGAAGAGGAAATAAGACCCAGAAAGCCAGTTAAATATCACAGCTAGATGCTCAAAGGGAGCATTAATGCAAGAGTAGTGATATCTGAGACACTGGTCAAACATCTTCAGTATCATTTCTTCAGATCTCTCCTAGACTGTCTGGAAGAGAGCCAGAAAATAAGAGCATCTTTGCTAAGGCTTACAGCATGGGAGGGATCTATCACACAGAAATTGGCTTTCAGGCAAACCTCGTTCTCCTCCCTCTTCTTCCTCTGTATGACTTGGCCAAAGCCAGTAGTGTGTAGCCAGAGACGGCGCCAATTCTGATTCAGGAAGGAGACACAGAGAAACCACCCCACTGCACAGGCTGAACAAAATATTACCTGAGGTGAGTTACACAGCTCCACTCCAGCCCCACACTCAGGTGTGCAACCCAAACCACGCACGTTGCACAAATGAGGAAAGCCCAAACACCTTCCCTCCTTCTGCTGCACGGCAGTAGATTCTTCTGTCAGTAGATTGACTGACAAGAGCTTCTGAAGAGTAGGTAAGAAGAGTCTTGCCTCCACTAAGATTTCAGATTCTGCCTCATTTAAATGTACAATCCAGGTGCCTGTAATTACTTCTCTAAGACAGACATTTGTCAAACATTTGATTTGACAACCCTCTTAGACCTGACCATAGTGCTGACAAAGGTGCCAAAGACAGTTTGCAAAGACACCATGAACACAAGACATGCCCATGAGAGGATTCTGAAGAGACTTCAAAATGGGAAAGCCTGGTTGGATCACTGCCACCTCCACTTCCTCAAGGAAGAGGCTGGGCAGCTGTGCTAAGAGCCAGAGAGGATTATCATGAGGATTTAAATTCTGTGTAATGCCCATTCAAACACCTGAAGTTATGTGTTGCTTTTCTATGGGATTCGTGATTGAGGCTCTTACAAGGGGTGATTTGACTCTAAAACAGATTATTTATTTTTTGCAGGTCTTTTTCTAATCAAAAAATAAAATCACTCATATAAAAAATGTTATAAAATATGCACTGTGAAAAGCATAACATTCTTTGTCCTTTCTCCTCCTCTTATCAAGAGAGCAAAATCTATCAGTTAGAAACAATTTGCACAAAATAAACATATCCCAATAATGATCAACCGAAACAAAATCCCATCATATCATTAGGATGAAGCACTGTACAACAGATTGTTGCAGAGATTGGTTATAACGCTGCCTAGGATGAATAAAATCATGTTACACAACACCAACACAATCTCAGTCATTAGTCACCTAGAAAGCACCTGTGAGAATAAGTTCTCCCCGTTTCACACAAGTTAAAATGGTCCTCTTGTTTAAACTATATTAGCCTCCCGTGGAAAAATAATCCTCATATTTCATACTATAGTTGAACAAGAAAAAATCCAATTGATACACCTTTTTGATCTTTTCAATTTGTTCTGAGCTCAATTGTCTGAAATACTCCAAGGTGATATCACCAGTAGTTCGTTTCTCTGAGCTGTATCTCTTCAAGCTGGGGTAGTGCATGCTCTCTGGTGCCCCAATGATCTTCAGAACATGCTCAGAATCTAAGCCTAGAGTTTCATACTTGCCCAGAACATCATAGTGAACGTTGCAAGGATCACAGAGCAGAAACATTGGTTTCCAGTGGATGTCTAGGGCATTTGGTTGTTTTGTTATAATAAAGTTGACAAATTCTTGGAAACTCACTTTTCCAGAGGAATTATTGTTTTTCCTGAACATGGCCCTAATCTCATTTGCAACAGTGATGCTATAGAATGGCTCGGAGTGCAGAAGCTTGTCCCTGTAGGCTGAAACGAGCCGCTCCAAGGGGTGCCTAGTGAACATCACTTTAGTGTAGTTGCTCAGAAACTCCTCTTGCTTTTCAGGAGGGTAAGACGACAGCTTCTTGATCGCTGAAGTTCTGTGGATGTGGTCGTGCTCAATTTCAGCAGCTTTCATGTTCAAATCTGCTTGGAGAAGAAAAATTGTTCTCTTCCAGTTGGAGCAGCCTACCTTGGGAACCTCACAGTAGATTAGTTTATGTCTGTGCTCCACAAATAGCTGGTTTGCAACAGGAAAATCCAATTTGCTTCTTGATTTAAGAAGGTTTTTCTCCAGGCAGACAGAAGCCAGGGTGTTTTTGCGATCATTTTGAATCATCAACCAATCTTCAGAGCGATCAGAAAAAGGACCTGTGACTAGCAAAGAAATTTAAACAATCAGTTTGAAAGAAACTTATATAATTCTTTTCTTCATTATGCCAACCATAACCTTCAATCTATCGACATACCAAAATTGATAATCAAACATGTCAAATGTTTTTTTCATCATTCTTCCCATACATTGCTAAGAGACACAGTGACAGGGCCTTGGATATATTCTTAGCATTTGAGCTACATATTTACTTTCCAACATATCTGAGAAGGATAGGTTTGGTTCTAAAAATCTCTAAGTCTTTCTGTTAGTAAATTCTTTACTTACCTGATAGATTTCTTTGTCTCTTGCAGAATAACCCCAAAAGAAACACCCCAAAAAGAAAATTTGGGAGGAGGAAAACTAACACCTTCTGGTTCATATTATTTTCACAGCAAGGAGGATGATGTAGCCTCTAAACAGTCTCTAAATCTGACTTCCTGTCAATGAGAAAACACAATACAAGTTAGCTTTTGTATGACTGATAAAACAGACATGACACAGAATGTAAGATAGCAGAAAGATCTTTCAAGCCCTAGGAAATATAGCTGTTGGCAAGACTGAAACATTCCACTATGAAAAACACTCACTGCTATTTTATTGTCAAGCCAAAGAAAACAAATAATATGATCATTTTAAACAAGAACATAAGCTCCTCCTTCTTCAGGACAAAGAACTTTGCATGAGTAAATACTACTCCCTCCTTCTTATTAAAGCTGGTGCTTGTGTCAAGCAAACTCTTCTACTTCTTTGCACTGTTAAGCAGTAATAACCTCACTTAGGATTAAAGAGATCTGCTTAAACAAAACAAAACAAAGTCTTACTTGTTTGGAATCATGCAGTACAAACAAGTTTTGTTTAGTTCGAAAGGGCCCTACTTAGAAACCTATGATGGACTCAGGATGTGATTCTTATCATCTCTCCTACTGAAGCTTTTCACTTTGTAAAGCTAAATCAATATTCTCTGCAATGGAAACTGTTTCGTATTTCAGCTGAGAATCCTGGCTACTGAGCAATAGATGAATTCTCTTTCTTTTTCTGTCCCCAAGACTGCAGAGTACCTGTTAGCCACTGTTGCTGCTGCAGCACTCAGGACTGCAGGAAACAATCCAAAAACGTGCACTGTGGTAGAGGCAGCAGGAGAGATGATGCCAAAGGAGACATCCCATGTTCACAGATGGGGACAGTCCGGTGCAGCTCCTCTGAATGTATTCCCACTCCCTTGTTCTGTCCCTGGTGCTGCCTGCAGGTAGAGCTCGCAGCTCTTCAGTGCAACCTTACTATATTGCCCTTGCTAGGAAGGTCTCCATCAGCAAGCTTTTCATCCTATTTTTACCAAAGTAGCCAACTTATGTGGGAAAACCTAATTGCTTCTGAATGTAACATTCTATTTTTGTCCCAAAGGATCCGCTCTGCCAAACAAGTCAGGCAACATAGTTTTGCTTGTTCTGTGCAAGTTTTTCACCCTGAGTTTCCTTGGTACCACCTGGACTTCTCAGGGATGTGACATTATCTTTGCTATTTTTATTTTCACGAAGACACAACAGGACCAGGAAGTCATCTGGGGTTCTTAGGGCAGCATGGATATACAAAAACCCAAGCTGGAATTACAGAGACAGATTTCCTGCATGTTAGAAGGCAGCAGTATAGATATAAGTGGCTATGCCACTGAAAATGAATTTGTACGACATAATGGCTTTTTTTTGGGGTGGAGAGGAGCTTTTTTTACACCACATGTTCTTGCCAGGACATCCTCATTCAAACTCATATAGTTGGCAGCATTTCTAGGAATCAGTTCTCACTCAGCGCAGGTATGACCTTAGAAATGAAGGGGGAAGACTGTTTGCTATTTCTGACTTGTAAACAGACACGAACAAGTCCATAATTATTTACTTGTGTTTACATTAAGCCCTTTTACTATTCATTCAAATCAAGGCAGTGTTTTTACACACACACTCACCTTTATCTAGGCAATACTTTTGCATCTGTTTGGCTGCATAAGGCCATTATAAAGGCTACAATAAAGCATAAGGTTGATCTCTGACTCTTCTGTTTAACTTTTTCTTCATTGCATGTTAATGTTTTCTCCTCACTGTTGACTTCTTGTGCATCAAGAGCTTTTTTCAAAGGCAGATGAAGTCAGTCTGAAAGTGTTTGTTGACCTCTGGGTCTGAGATCAACTGGTATCTTTTTACTCTTTTTGAGAAGGATTCAAAGGCACATTTTCACACTTTGAGGCAAATAAAACGCATATGACATTAAATGATCCTGTACACAGATTTCTTGTTAGAGCATACTTTGGAGAAAGAGGTTAGGCATCAGCTACACGTAAACAGTCACCTCAGGGTATTATCATAACTGTCCCTGTCAGGAACCAGAAAAATGAGCTATATTCATTTATTCTGTTTAGATATTTGTATCATGTAGGTTTGTTAATGAAATTATTTTTATAGAGTCCACTGTAGGACATTTCATGGTGAGACATGTCAATGAGACACTAGAAGAAAACAGAAAAGATTAGCCTCCCGGAGGCAAAGCAGTTAGTTTAAAAAACAGTCAAATAGAGGAGACAACTCCTCTCCTAGCAAACAGATATTTGCATATTTGTGGAAGCAAAAGAATCCATATTTTAATTCAGGAGAATGGCAAGATTGCCTCCTGGGAAGGGCAGGAATAGAACAAAATCCAGGGTGAAAGATTATATCTGCTTGAATTCCTTAGAAGACTTCAGAGCACGTACTTGCTCTCCTTTCTCCTCCACCACGGAATGAACTGGTTCACACTGCTGATTTTGAGAAGCTACCTGACTGTGAAGTCCTGAGGGTGCTTCTGAAGGTGTTTTCTGATGCGAGTTCCCAACAAGAAGTTCTCTATACGGAAGGACCCAATGACGAGAAACACTGAATCACTTAATGGCAACCTGAGGCACAGGCAGGAAAGGAAATTCTGAGAGTCACCTTGTCTGAAGAGGTAAAAATAACCTGGAAATTTTAAAATTTAAATTTTACCTCAGCGCACCTGGAATGGTGTGTGATTTAAGGGGATTGGGTAACTACACAGCATTCCTCATGCAAGGTGTGCCAAATCAATTAACACAACTCCTCAACAAACGGTCTAGTTCAGCTGCATCTAAAGGGGAACAGATTGGGTCCCCAAAGGCAGGATATAAAAGTAGTAGCACAAGGCTCACAAAAAAAAAGGAAAAAAAAAAAAAAAAAAAGGACAACATGCAAAACATTCTGAATGGTTCTTTGACAGCAACATATCCCAAAAAGGGGACAATACCCTGAAAACAGAACATAGGGCATTGGTCTGCTTTGTTGTTCTAGCAGTGATAATTTTTTAAAATGAAAAACAATATCTAGATACAGATCTAGATGTCTATCTACACATATATCTATAGTGATGGCTCTTGCTTATTCTTCATGGCACAACATTACAGAACACAATAAGTAGCCACTGCTGAATATATTCAACTCTGCTTATTGTGGATAGTTTAACGCCAAAAATCATGAGTACAGGATCTAGCACATCATACTTGCACTGAAATTCTTCCTCCTACCATGAAGACTTATTCCTAGATACTATGTACTGGCCTGAAGGGACTACAGAGTGTTGCCTGTAACAAGTCTCACTGACAGCCCATTCTGTTCTTAAACGGTTAAAACAATACCTAATGCCATAATCCCTAGTCCTCCTCTGGAAAATGCTGAAGCATTCCAGTTGAAAGAAACTGCAGTTTCCCATCAGCCTGAACAACAATACTTCGTTACTTTTACAAACAATTAAAAGACTTTAAACTGGAACTGTTGCATAATGACAACTCTGTATGTATGACAACTACTATCCAAGTATAAAATACACACTTATATGTGCATATACATGTGTGTGTATATATAAAACACACTATCATATATGCATGTATATAAATCTGTGTGTATATATAACATACATACTCATATGTGCATATATACATGTGCATACACACTCATATGTGTAGTTCAAAATCGCATTGATATCAGTTACACTGGCATACTATTTGCTCCAAGTAAACTAACTAAATAGGTGGATAAGAACTTAAAATCTCCTAGTGATAAACTTACAGGGGTGTGTCTCTGGCTAATTTTTGGTAAATTCAGACCTCGGTCACAGCTGTGTATACGAGTGATCCCTGGCTCTCAGCCTCACGATAAGCAGACTCTCCAGATTAAAAGAACGAAAAGGCAACAATACTCGTGTGTGTTTCTGATACACTTGAAGCCTGAGGCAGAAAACATACCAGCAGGGTAGCTCAGTGAAAGGCAGAGAAAACCTCTGAAAATAGATAACATTCTCAGTGACTGGGTCACATTCTCCACTTAAGCTCTGCTAGTGCCTTCAAAAAGACAACTGCAAATACACATGTACCTATGCGTACGTAAGTACATAGAATATGAGGAGGGGATGACGTGCATCAGCCCCACGTGAACCACTAGAATAAAAAAAGCAGCAGGACAAAAGCAGCTTTGCAGAAAGAAAGCCTGACTATGGTGTCCTAAGAGAGTGAATGCTCCCATTTAACAGCAAGAGGCCGTTCACCCAAACCAAGGGCTCCTCTGCTCTCTGGAAAGGTGAGGGAGCGTGAGTCCTAGCGGGCAGGCCAGGCTGGTCCATAAAGTGGATTAAACTGCTGCTCATCCTCACTGCATCCCCCCTTTTTACCTGTTCTCTGCCTCCTGCACCTGCTCCACTGCAGCCCACGCCACCTACCAGTCTTGCCAGCCAGGCCTCATGCCCCAGGCCCTTATCTGGCACCTCGGGCAGTGCTAAACGCTCAATTCTCCCTTCTGATCAGTCCTACTACCACCCTCCATTACTAGTTTACCAAACAAGTATCTCATACTTGTACCTGTGGTGCCTCTCTCCTCCAAAGAAAAAAAGCAAAAGCTTCTAAAATATTTCCAGAGCTTTTGTAGTTTTTCTCCTAAAATTCACTCCTTAAAATTATTTTCATGATGTCAACAGGAAAAAAAAAAAGAAAAGAAAAAAAAAGAAAAAAGAAATGAAAAGAGAAAAGAAAGAAATAAGAGAAAAGGCTCTAGCTAGGCTGCCAGTGTACTAGAACTACTAGAACTATTACCAACCACGCAAAAGGGTGAGAGAAAGAAAGAGCCAATTTGGGGCTGAAAAGAATCAAAGACAGCATAAGAAAGAGGGCATAGAAAAAGGCAGGATGGAGCCTGATGGAAGAACTCCAGGAGAAGCAGGGGGCTGTAACCCAAGGAAGGGCAAAGGGGCTGGGGTGATGAGAACAGCAGCCCTCCATGGAATCGGCTCTAGCAACTATGTGGGAAAGGGAGGCTGGAACGGGCAGCAGCAAAAATACCAAGTACAATTCACCCAATAACGCTGGGGAAAAACAAGCTGAAGAGAAAGCATTCGTACTGAGATGATCTCGCATACAAAGGATATGCACAGAACAAGCCAGTTAATTACCACAGACTTTTTAAAAGTAATGGGACTAACGGCAGCCGATTATTATGGCTGGAAAGACCTTCAAGGTCATCAAGCCCAAGAGTCCCAAGTTTGGGGCTCCGTAAGGGGCCACTTGCACTGGAGGCTACCTGGGAGCCGTGAGGGCCAACTGCTCCCCAAGGGCCAGAGAGGAGAGGAGTTAAGGCCTGGTGCAGGCAGGGAAGGGAGAGAGGAAGGATGGGAGAGGAGGGAATTCTTTCTAGGGTGCCTTCACAAGAAAATCTCAGAGAGCTGAAGTGAGAGTTATAAACTGGTAACAAAGACAAAAGTCTCTGAGCTCTGCTCCTGTGAGACATGTGAGCCACAGGCACCAGAAGCTTCGGCATGCACAAGTGCTATGTGGATGGGAGTGAAAACAAAGCTGGGAAGAAGATCCTCCAATTCTCCTAGCTCTAAGATTCGTTTAGCCTCATCACTGGAGAATTTTTTTCCAGATATTCTGAGCCTCCAGAAGCTTTGCAGGCGCAGTTCCAGAATACTTGTCATTAGCACAGTCCTGTAGTGGTAAACTGGGAAATGTGTGCTACAGCAAACAAAGTCCATTTCAAAAGCCCACATTTTCATTGACTAAGGCAAAACAATCCCCTAGTTGAAAAGTCAGGTTGATCTTCTGAAGGAAGTGTCACTTCTTTCTTGATTATGCCCACGGGCAAAAATCTAGTTCTTAATCTAGTGGTACTGGGATGTAGGGCCTTCCTATCTAAACTCTTAATTCAAAAACCCACTTGTGTCAACTGCCATTTAAACCACTGCAAAACCAGGCAGGGAGAGCGAGTCTCTACCCCTCTTTTAGGGAGTCTAGATAAGTCTATGAAACTTGAGAAGGATAAAACGAGAAAAAGAACAAAGGAGCTTAGAATAGGATACACACTACAGTGGCAATAAACTACCTCATCTCAGGTTTATTTTATGTAAAACTCATATCATCCCTTTGTTTGTCTTATATTGATAAATAGGGCTCTGCTTTCTTACGAGCCTTACACTCCCCTCCCAAATTCCTCCCTTCTCAGTTACTCTTGACAACAGTGACCACTTCCTTGCCATTCAGGCTATTCACACTATCTTGGCCCTAGATCCCTTCTCTCCCATCTTACTTTGATCTCACTGCGTAAACTGGTTTCATTCATTCCTGCCACTACACACTGACTAGGAAAATCAGAACTTCAACAGTCCCTGTTGCTCAGTACACACCCTCCAGACTACTGCTCACCTAGTTATAATCTTCTTGTTGTTGCCTCACTGGTAAAATCTCTGAAACAGTCACAATCACTCCCTATTTTTTCAGGCCAGTATGTACAAAGTGGCCCTACTAAGACTATTTTCATTTTTGTTCCCGCCTTCTCCAGCTTCTATCTCATCCCAGTCGAGCTTTTCACTTTTCCTTCAGTGTCCAAGACTATGTCATCCAAAACTCTACTCTCATGCACTTTTTTGTTTATTTTTTCATTCCTCCCAGGACTTCTTCTGCCTAATCCTTAAACTAGTGGTTTTGTGTGTGCTCTTTTACAGAAATAAACTTCTCCTGAAATAGCCGTACTCACAAAAATGTATGCATTCCTCCCTCTTCCTATACCAACCTAGGTCTATTTTTTCCTCTCCTTATTAGCATCCTCTGTGTCCCAGAACAAGCTGTTCAGTAAAAGACTTACATTTTAGTCTATATTTTTATGAAACGTATTTTATAGTATACACTTGCAGCACACGCAGTATTAAGTATTCAAAAGTTAGGAAAAAGCAGCATTAAAGTTATGTATGAATGGAAGCACAGACAGTGAAATATCTGTTGACTTTTTGTTTCAAGATTGAGATGCAACATTTCATTCTATTTAACATTATGGTATACTCTGCACATTTTGCTGATTAAGTTACAGATACAAATGCTCAAAAATTCTGCAAATCTGACTCGAGTCCCTGCTCAGGTGCGGAAAATAGAGAACGCACAGTACGTGAGAGCCTTGGAGAAGGCGGGTGTCCCACATCATACGGGAATACTGTGGCACAGGCAGAACTCTAACTGTCATCCTAACACTCACCTCGTTCATTGTGCACCTTCCCTCTCCTGGGGCAGGCACAGGGGATCCTACTGCACAGTCTCCTACATATTCTCAAGAACATATCCATCCTACAAACTGACTGTGCGAAACTGTGTGCATTTAACATCTTTAAGAAACAAACGCTTACAAACTCCCTCAAAATGCCCTCAGCTGGCATCATGCTTCTCCTTTGCTCCTTCACAAATGTGGCCCCCCTCTTCCCTAGCGCCTGCTTCCACTCCTCAGGCTGTTATCCAGCCACCAGCAAATCCTCATCTCATCTCTGAAAGCCACGCTCGCTCTGCTCCCAGGCAGTCTGCCCAGCAAATCCTGTTTTCCATTTTTTTTTCAAACTGTTTTTGCTGAAAATGTTTGTTTGTTTTAACATCCTGAGGCAGGTATTTAGCATAGAAAACTTCAGCTTAAACACTTCTAATTTGAGAAAACCCTATGCAGTTGCAAATAGTATTGAAATGAGAAGAATCAAGATGCCTATCAGGTTCACCTACAAGAATTTACTCTTATGCAGTGCCAGAAATGAATGAATGCTTCTGTCTCCTCATTTCAGATACCAGAGTCATTACAGCAACTTTCAGCTGTTTAATAAACACCTATGTTCTTAATTTAGGCATGCTAAAGGAACGAAAAAAATTCCAAAAATAAATACCCTTCAGATTTGCTTCCTCATGATGTATTCCAAAACTAAATATTATTACTGTCCCTGTTTATTTCTTGAGAGTTTCAACGGCAATTTCTAAATATAAAAACAAAAAAAGCAACCCTGTGATAGAGAAATCTCCCTTTGTAAAGATTTGATTACACCAAGGAAATCATGATATTATGAAATGCCACTGAGAACCCAATTTTACTCACCAATCAGACCATCTCGGTGAAGATTTTCCACTTCTCTGAATGTTAGTAAGTAGGGAAAAAAAAATCCAGAGAGAGAAAAAAAAACAGGCCAAAGAAACATTTCATTTTATGCCTGGGTCTGCAGAGGAAGCAGGGAGAGGTTTTATCTTCTCCTTACCTGGACTTCACAGTCAGGCAAAGTGTTTCTGCAGCCACATAGATGCCTTCCCAGAGGAGGATCTGAAAGACTCTGCATACGCAGGATTTATTTCTGTCTTCACTTTGATTAAGTGCCCAGCTAAAGCCGTAAGTGTTTCCCTGTGAACATTTAGGTGAGCATCTCCAGTTGCACATTACTGAGCAATGTTCTGTGTCTGTCTCTGGGTATAATAAGCAGCTTTTAACCACTCCCTGTGTATGGTCTACAGTAGGTCTCAGAGCCTGCCAAGCGCTTCAATAGCAGCCTGCCAAGAGGCTGCCTGTTAAGCAACGAAGAGGGAGGATGGTTGGGAATATGAGGATAAAGGTAATCGGGGTGAGAGTGACTGTAATGGGATAATGGTATATTGATCTTATATCAGGTACAAGAGCAAGGGGTTGCTTTGCAAAGCAAACCCAATAAACAGAATCCAATAAACACTGGGAACTGTTAGGTAAGTTCTCTTGGGAAACAGAGCTAAAGAAGAAGGAATTTAGTAGATTTGGCAGTTTCATAGAGAAATGATGTTTAGGATACAAGCACAAACAATCCCACACGGTAGGAGGATAGGAAGTATGGTCAGAGACCAACTTGGCTAAGTAACAAGGTCTTCAATGACCTGAAACACAAGAAGGAAATGTACAGAAAGAGGGAACCAGGTCAAACTGCTAAGGGTAAGTATAAAAGAATATCAAAAAATGCTGAAACAAAATCAGAAAGTATAAAGTACAAATTTAAATGTAAGAAGCAATGGACATAAAGGATAGCAAGAAAACAATCTTTAAGGAAAAGATAAACCTAGTAATAGATCACATGCAGAAAGCGAAAGTACACTTTGCCTCACTCTTCACTAAAAGGGTGATCTGCAACCACATGACTGACATAACTAAAATCAGGAAGAAGTAAGTCAACCAAAACAGGTAAAGGACAGATCTGAGGGGCACCTTGGTGGGGCTGCAATTTACCTCATCCAAAAGATCACGCCTCTAGCATGTCTCCAAAATAACTCTTTTATTGGTCATATAGTGTACTGACTACATCTCTCCTGACTGTGACGGCGCACACAGATGGCTGTTATATAGACGATTAAAATTAGGTGAAGTAAATCCTACCAGGAATGAGGGCTGGGCCTGAGGGATTGCATGGAGGTTACCTTGAGAACAGAGGGAAGGAAGTGAAGAGCTGCCAGTTTCCCTTCTGAAAACTCATGAAAGATAAGTGAGATTCCAGGAAACTGTGGAGAGACGAACACAAATGCTCATCTTTAAAAAGTCAAGAAATGAAGAAGAGAGCAATTCTTGAAAAGCAGTGGAATAAATAACACAAGAAAATGTTCATAAGCAGCACAGAGATAATTACAAAAGCTGATAGCCAACACGTGAAGAATATAAAGCAATATAGCTTTGACAACATAACAGGTATCATAGAGACGTTGGTCATGCAATATGTCTTAATTCTAGTAATGTTATTAACTGATTTAACATACAAATATTTCCATTAGTAAATAAAGAAACAAAGTGAAGATATTTTACTGTGAACACAGAACTAGTCGATAAAATAGTCTTCTATATTTGATTATAACAATTTATCTTCAAATGCAAAAAAAAAAAAAAAAACCTTGAAACCTTGTAAGCTGAGATTACAACCGGGTTTGTTCTGGCCTAGGTCCATTTTCATTAGAGACGTAGATGAAGGAATGATCCTTCAACCTTCCAGATAACTATAGGCCCAGATAAGCAGCAAATACCTTGGATGATAGGTTAATTTCAGAATGCTCTTGGCAAATAAGAGCACAAGGTCTGAAGGAGAAACAAGGGTGCCATGCACTTGTGCTCACAGGAGTGTGATTCTACGCAGGGTTGACAAGGACCAACTAGGGCCCCATTCGGTTAGAAAGGGATAATAGGATCAGTCTATCACAAGTTATATACAAGTAATGCTACAGCTACAAAAACAGACACAGAAAAAAATGCATATTATTATATTATATTATTACAAAGATAAACATTTTCCTGTGAGATCTATCCAAGCAGCTTCCTATTATACTTTGGGCTAGCAGAGTGGCTAGCAGCATTGTATCCTTTGGCAAGCAAAATGGTTCAGGGAGAAGGTAGATCGAGTGGAGGGAACCCAGAGAAGAACATGGAAAATGGTCAGATGCCTGGAAAAACATGAAAGAAATACTGAAACAATTGAGATTATTCAGTCTACAGAAGAGAAGACCAAGTGAAGACATGAAAATAATCAGCTACATAAAAGCTACTTGTAAAAAGGCAAGGATTAAATTGCTCTATCTGTACCGGATATGAGGTAATGGTCTTAAAGTGCAGCAAGAGAATTTATGTTATGTGTTAGGAAGATCTTAATAGCAGAAAAAGGAATTAAATACTTTTTTAATTTCCAAGGCATGATTGATCCTTTCTTGGAGTTTCAGAATAGATAAGATGACCTCCTGAAGTCTTTTCCAGTCTCAGTTTTTCTAGGTCTGTGGTTCATTGGTTGTATAATTCTGAATATCTGTCTTACAGTTCTAGAGAACACCTTGTTTTCAAAGTTTTCATGCTAAACTGTACCAAGCCAGATTGCAGTGTCAATGCAGGGGACTCAAAGAATGAGTAAAGCCAATATGGGGTTTATCACTGCCTAGCTGGGCACGATGCCACCTCTGTTTTTTCTATATCGCGTCCTTTGAGCACTCATAAGAAACACAGGGAGTTGTGGCCAGAGTGCTGCTGTCTTCTAACGTCCAGAGACTGCTGTATCTGACTGATTTGGTGGCTGCACGTTTTCAGATGTCTGAAGCGGATCCATCTCCCTTCTGTGGATTCCTAACGGAGGCTGTTGGAGAAGCACTCCTATCCGTTCACACATGCCTTTCTGGTGAGCTCCTGCAAACCACTAACAAGGCACGGAGCTCACCTGCCTCAGGGCGCCCTTCTGATGATGAGCCATGGGAGAGCACCGCACGGAGCGGGACGCGCACAGAAAATATGCAGACGTCGCACGGTGGTGGAAGGCTGCAGGACCAGGCTGCTTCAGCCCTAAAGGTGTTTTCTTTATAAGCTTGTTCTTTGTATGAATCAAACATCAAGCTCGTATGAAATATATATATATAATCTATATATTTGTTATATAGAGATTTGTAATATATAATAACAATTATATACAATATATATATTTTTACAAAATTACATATTTTATATATAATAATATGTAACGTATTATATTATGAGGATATAGTAATTATATCCTCACTGGACAAAATTAAATTCCTTTTGATTTATTTATACTACAGATCTAACTCTGCCCACGTATAGTCATTCCAGGCAAAATGACATTATCATATTGATGCCATATCCAACGCCAGCAAAACACCAGTGTTAGTCATGACATACGACCACTCCAACTCACTGGGATATGTTCAGGTAATTTTGTACAAAAACATATGGCCTTCTTAAAAACCAGTTTATGCCTTCCAGAAAAGTTACATTTTCATATTCCACACAATAGTTGAACCAGAAAAATTCTATTTGATACTGTGTCCTGACCTTCTGAATTTCTTTTGAACTCTTCATTTGTCTGAAATACATAAAATAATTAATTTCTGTGAGTTACATCTTTTAAAACCAGCATAACACACAAGGAGGAGGCTTGAGCTTGCCTAACAGGTAGTACTGCAGGAGCCACACAACAGAAACACTGATTTCACAGATTCACTATTGTATAATTTTTCTCCATGTACACTTTACCAACCCTGCTGAAGTTTTAGAGGGCTAGGTATTTCCCTCTGAAAAAATAAAAGCTAAAAAGGAAGTTATTCAAATGAACAACTAAAATACAAACATTTATTCAAGTTCAAACATTTACAAAGCCAGGGAATACCCTTACTTCTGAAGGCAGCCTGTCTTTCCTCTTGCTCAGGTGTGTAGCTTTCAGCTAAGAATCCCCATTTAAATCCTCCAGGGAGTTCTCAGTGCCTCAACTCCACAAGAACCAATATCCCTTGAAAATTCCCCTTGCAGTTGCTATCTTATTTTGCCAGCACCAACATTTTCTTTCAATGCCTGCCTTTCTCCTAGCAAATGAGGAGCCCACTGCACAAGTCCTACAAGTCTCTGGAGCCATTCCTAAGCCTTACAAATACTCCCCTTAAAGTCTATATTGCCACGTACATAAACAGGATTGTGCCCTTCAAATATTTTTTACAGTCATTGGCTGCCTGAGCCCCCCTCAGCCTCCACTACAGGCAGCGCTGCCCACTGTGCTCTCGGGACACTCGAGTACGGCTGCTTTCCCCACGGACAAGCCTGGGTGCTGCAGGAGCTGCTTCTAATCCCAGCTCCTCCAAGGAGCAGGTCCCTCGGCTCGCCCAGCCACGGCGCTCCGCTCCGCATCCTGACGCAGGTCTCTGGGTTGGGTAAGCAGGAGTCTCGATATGCCTCGATCTCAAACACAGGTTCAGGGTCAATGGGCTCTAAAAAAGACTAATCCATCTGGTTGTGGTTGGGAAGGAAGGCCATGAGTGCAGGATTTAATCGGTGTCAGGCAATGAACTGTGCAAAAGCCAAAGTCTTCGTACAAACTCACCAATCATTTGCTGAACTTTCTATGTCACTTGAAGGCAATTGCTCATATTTGATATTGAAGTGGAATATGAGCCAAGAAATACTAACGATACCAGGCATGAAGAAGGTACTTTAAGAAAAGGAGGACTAAGAGCCCAGCAAAAGGTTTTGAACTGCTAGGCCAGGAGCTTGGAACAACGCTCGCCCTGGAGCTCTGCAAGTGTCCAGCAAGTGTTAGCGCTTGGGAAAACAGGGTCGGAGCTCGAGGTGCAGCTCATGGGGGAACTCTGCAAACTCCCGCACTTGCACAGGTAACAAGCCTAAGTTTGATACAAACAAACTTAAAATCCTGAAAGCCCAGGGCCAGCACATGAAGCAGTGGCTATCAGAAGGGAAACGTTCTCTTCCTTCAGTGATAGAATAAACCACTGGTATTTTCAGATGCAAGATAAAAGATTTTGTGATTTGAACAAACAAACTAAAACAAGGATAGCTGGATTTCGAGAAACAGGACACTATCCCTCTGTAGTGCCCTAACTCGTGCTGTACAAACACAGCCAGCCCTGTGCAGGCACAGGGGGCCCTTGGAGCTGACCCACCACAGCAGACACCTGACGAGAGTCTGTGCGAGGCAGGGCAGGAGGGAACAGCAGCAGCCCTTTGCCTACACAGCCACACATTGCTCCAGGTATCTCTTGCTTCACTCACAGAAAAGCCAGATGACTGGTATAATGCCTAGCTCTTCACATTCACATGGTTTCTTGGAGGATTTGCCAATAGAGTACACTGAAATTCCTAATTAATAAAGCTCTCCTACCTCGGGTTAAGTGATACCGTCGGAATAAGCAAGCGCAATCCTTCGTTTCAGTTTTCGCTTTGTTTCACATTTAGAAAAAGTACCAGTGTCTCTCAAAGGCTAACATTGTCAAAAAGATCAAAGCAGGGTAGAAGAAACAGAAATACAAGGTAGTAATTTATTTGTAATTTCAGTAATTGAAACTTGGTAACTCCCAGGTAACTCTCATTCAAATGCTGCAAGCAATAAAAAGCAAAGGCAATTTAACACCCCTAAAACACTAGTGTACAACTCATTTTATAGACAAAGGTGTTCAAAATTTTAGAAGTTCTATTGTGGAAGAATTTCCAAGGCAGCTTTAGGAATCTGCAAGTTATGAATGAAAAGGAAAGAGTATTCCAAAAAATAACTTCAATAATGAAACTGGCAATGAAAGAAAATCTGCAAGCATTTTTGTATTCTCTGCATGTTTTCAAAAAGCTGAAGAGTTGTTGTGCTAAAATGTTGCGAGCATAAAAATGGATTTATAACACCTCATTGGTAGTTGGAAAAAAAAAAGAAACAGAAATCTGAAGATAACTATTTTCTCCCCTTAAGGGGTTTTCTAAGAACTTGCAGTGATCCTGCCTGTAAAAAATATAAACGTAAAAGAACAAATTGAAGGTATTATAAAAGATCATACCTTGTTTCTTAAACAATGCAGACAGAAAAAATGCAGAAAATATAGAATGTAATATCCAATGAAGCTTAAAATAATCTATAAATATCAGCATTTCTTCCTTACACACTTCCTTTAAATTCTTTAAATGTATCTACAATATCTACAAAATAATTAGCATTGTATCTAATTCCTCGATCTATTTTTCACTGATATTTACACATAACATTCACATAACATTGCTGCGGTATCAGGAATTATTCAGTAGATTCAATTTAGCTGTAATTTTGTATATTTACAGATTTCTTTTCACTGCAATCCAGACAAAGTAGAAAACAAACCAAAACATAAAAATAGTAAGAACTATATAAATATTTCTGCTTCTAAAGAAACCCATTAAGAAGTCAGTTGCCTTTGCCATCCCAAAATGTAAAGTCAGAATTCAGTAACTTTTAAAACACAGACAGAGAATAGAAATGCTTTCATTTAGTAGCAAAATACAGAGAAAAAGAAAAAAAATATTCTAAGAGAAATAGAAAAAAAAAAAAAAGGAGAAAAGTACCTCTGCCTCTGCATCTGCAGCCTCCTCTCTGGATACAGTTTTGCACAACTCTGGCTCCAGTTTGCTTTCTGTTTACTTAATACCTCAGCTCAAATAAAAAGAAGGTGTATCCTTGAATACTATATGTAGAGCACAATCCATTGTGGACTTTCTCTAGCCAAAGGTTTTAGGATTTTTTGTGTATTTCTTTTCTTAGCTGTATCAGGCCACAGGAAAAATCTAGAAGAAAATATTTGGAAGGAGAGTTTCCATCAGTTTTAAATTTTTCCTTCATTCACACACTACACACACCTGCACTGTGCAGCCTGTTGGTTTCTAATTCAGAAAGGATCTGATTCAAAGCTCACAGAAGGCACTTGAGATGTTTCAGCCACTGCTGACAGACTGATTTCTGCCCAACCTGGAGTGGCCTGGAATCATTTCACTTCTGGACAGCCTGGGTCCCGAGAACTGCTTGGCAACCTGAGGATACAGCGAGTTTTCCAAGAGACGCATGTGGAAGGGAGCACACTGCAGTCACCAGAGTCATTCACAGAGGGAGGGAGAGATCTGGGAAGGCAAAAGAACACGAATACAAAAATAAAAAGAACAAAATCCAGTTCCGAAATACCGTATGTCTAGAAATCTTTCCCCAGCACCCATCCCTCACTCCTTGCAGTTCACTCGGCCGGTATTAGCTGGAAGGCTGAGCGACAAAGCCAGGCGACTCCACCAGCGGGACCCTGCCCGAACGGGACAGGACCCTGTGCCCTGCAGGTCCCACGCGTGGGTAGGGGACTGCGCCAGGCACCCAGCCTTGCTGGGCCCAGCCCAAGGAGCAAAGTCTCCCGTGGAGCTCACAGGAGCTTTCTGCCCGGCTTGGAGGCACGAGGGCTCCCGGGAGCTCTGCGGCAGCGGCTCTGCCCAGGGCTGCCTTGTAGGTTGTTTCATCCACCTGTTATTTATCTTGGAACTGGGAATCCACAGTTTGCAATAAAGTGTTCACTTTTAGGGAAGAAACACACATTGTCTTATTAGATCAGTCTGTGAGCCTAAAGACAGATCTCACTGGGACTTAACCTATTCAAAGACTAGGATAACACACTAAGGACCAAGCCTGGTAAGTCCTGGTCTTGTAACATTCAACAGTAGCAGCAACATGATTACTATTAAAAGTATAAAGATGCAAGTTGTTTTTTTGATTTCATTTCTGACTTTCTGCAGGAACACTGACCACCATGTTGACACTATTTCTCATTATCAAGAGGTGATAAACAATAACAACAACAACAAAAACACAAAAATCCCAGAACAGAACCCACCTTCCAGTGCAGCACTTAGCCTCATTCAACAGTCTCCGATGGTCTCTTTTATCTATCTTCTGATGGGCAGTTAGTGCAAAACTTGGCCAGTCATCATGCAATCAGTTTTTAAGACTGCATCACTTCCAGGTAAAAGAAGAGCTCCATCCTCTCAGGTGCAGCAGCGTCGCAGCAGCAATGGCAGGTAAAGCCACAAGAAGATAAGCAGCGCGCTGCCTATGCAGCTTTACAAATTAAACTGCCAACTACAACTAAAGCTATCGCAAAAGTACGACCCGCAGGCAGCAACACTCACTGTGCCTGTTTATATGATGACAGTAGCTAGAGAAGAATCAGTAGACCTTTGTTCTAGGCTGCATGTATAACAGAGAGACAGTCCCCCAGGCAGCCAGGCAACACTGCTGACAAAATAAACTGATGTGGATGGAGAGCTGCAGTGACCGGGTGAAACGAAGCACATGCCTCCACACATGGGAATAAGTGGGGTTTATTAGTGCTTTCTTTCTTTACTTTACTCTTATGTTTTTAATAAAAGGGGTGTGAGGGATATTTACAGTATAGTAAAGGCACATACAAATCATGTTTACACTGGCTTCAATAAATGCTGATATTACTGCAGATTAACATGGTGCAAGCTGAAAAGAAAGTTTTAATAATAATCTTTCAATGATTTAGCCTCTGCCAGATTTTTTTTTATTCCCTCCTACTTCCGTGTGCAGCAGAAAAAGAAAAGGCAGCACAACTGAGGAAAAAGAAAAAGTGACCACACCTGCAGCAGGGATGCCCAATTTACATTCTCATAACTCTCGAAAAGCTGGAAAGTTCTGCTTAAAATACATGCAGTTCTTTAAGAATATATTTGAAAACTTCCATTTTGGAGCATTCAAATACAGATGTATTTTCGAAATAAAAATCTATCCCTGTACCTGGAAGAACCCTCCTTCCTTCATGGTATGAATCACAAATGAAGAAGTGGTTCTTAGTGAAACAACAGTGAGTTTTAATATAAGAAGATCAGCACTCCTAGATCTAATGGGCCAAGGCAATTCTGGTTATCTAGCCTAATCACCTGCAAAACTCTGGACTGAGCTCATCACTACTTAAAACTCTACATGAGTTTGAGCTTAAACACACCTTCCAGAAACGCAGTCACCTGAACTGGTTTCAGTGGCAGGCAATCCATCTTTAACTCCTGCATCTTGACTCACCCACCAGCCCCAGAATCTTGCTAAACATTTCCCCGGGAAGACCGAACAGGTCTTTGGCTCACAAAGCAGGACGCAAGGATAAAATTAAGCCAACAGCAACCGGGAGGACATTGAGAGGACTCACGGTAGGCACATTTCAAGCATTCTGATTATTAATCTTGACTGTCCCCAGTTTTCAACCTCTCCTCTGAAGCACCAACAGAAGAACCGGAGGTTGCACTAGGAAAGAGCACGTACCAGTGACACACAGAGGAAGCATTTAGCCTTATCAGTGCTTGAAAGGCTGTGTTTTCCCCAAATTTAACATACAGGCACTTTGAAGGCCTGGCTACCTGCTCTCTACTCTCATGTGAACAGTGTGTAGCAGGTATTAGTTATTACACCATTCTGTCCTTAAGCCTCCAAAACAATAACCTGCTATATACTATACTCCATGTGAATTCTATTTGTAATTGCAAAAATAATAAGAATCAACACACTTTCAATCTGAACAGTTCAGTTTAGAGAAAAATGTAAGTAACAGCCATTCTTACAATGGGAAGTGTTTTACAACTGTAAATGTAGGAGTACCTCTTATCTCTATATGTGGATATACATTAACGTACACACACTAGAGTTCAGAAGCATAATGATATCAGTTACATTCAAATGGCGTATTATTTGTGTCAAGTAAACTAATGAAAATGGGTGATACATATATAAAATCTCCTGGAGATAAACTTATAAATGGAGGTGTGTCTCAGAAATGTGGCAGGGACCACTCTCGCTCACAGTCAAGCACAGGGTGATCTTTAGCACTTATTCTTAGGATAAGAGTTACCAGGTAAAAAATCAAAATGACAATAATGCCTCTATGTGCTACCGATATGTTTAAGAGCTGAGGCAATCAGTTGAAATAATAGAGTTGCTCAATGAAAGGTAGGAAAAATCTCTGGAACCAGATAGCAGAGATAGAGTTGTGTTCTTTGCATAAACTCTGTCATTCCCTGGGTGGTTAATCTAGCTATTAAAATTTGATTATTTGCATAGCCAAGCAAACTAGAGTTTGCATAGGCTATTTGATCATTAAATTCCTTCAAAAGTGTTCAGAAAATAACTACTGCTGCCTTTAATGGGGCTTGGAAGAGATATATTTTCTTTCCAAGTACTGGAGAGAAAGGAAAGCAATACATACCAGCCACATATGAAAAAAATACATTAATTAAAGAACAAAAAGGAGAAGAGATATACACAGAAAAGCTTCCTAGTCCCTCATAGTAATGGCTGATATCATCTATGTCGTTAATATGGCTCAAATATTAAAACCAGCAATCAGTTACCAAACACACTTCAGTTATCACAAACATCTTTTTCAGGCCTTAACAAATACAGACTTATCCTGCTATAGCCGCTAAGTTTCATAGTCTGTCCTGTCCTGCATACATCTCCTTTATGTTCTGCATTAGTCTCCTTTATGTTCTTCACATTTGCCACATCAAATATCTATTGCTTGTTTTTCCTCTGTATGTCTTTATTCTTGATTTATCAGAGCTGCACACATCCCTGACTACTGCTCATCTCCAGGGATGATCTCTATTGCCAATATATTCCATTTTTAAATACCTTTTTGCACTCACACTGAGTTTAGAGGATGAGGGAAGTTCCCTGCAAACATTTACAAAACTACTTCATAGCCTCTTTCAAATATCTCTTTAAAATGAACAATTGCCATGACAACTAAAGAATATCACAAATTCCATCTGGTGGCCTGTTAAAGCATTGCCTATTAGGCTTCGAGGAAAAAAAAATGGCTCACTGTCCTCCAGCCTCCTTATATTAAGACTCCAAATGTTTGGGGACAACAGCTATTTTCTTGTTTTGCATCTGAAGATTATACACACCACAACCTAGGGAATGCTAAATCCATAGGGTACTATGTCAGGCTAGGAATAGGCAGGTTTGACTGCCAGGATTATTAGCCTTTTCCCATGGCTGATTGCTAATCAAAGTTGAAACATTCCAGAAATAGTCATCATAAACTATTCCAGCTATGCTATAGCTACTTTATATATAAGAGGCTCGTTGTTTATAAAGCAGCAAGTAGGCTGGGCGACATATTTCAAGTGAGACAAACGTACATAAATCAAGTATTTGTAGCGGAAAAAGCAAAGTGTTAATCTTCACTGACCTTGAGATGCAATTACTCCCACTGGCATTTTACTCTGGGTGAGGATGTTTTAGGTAAGAAGCAGTCTATTGACACTGCATTAAATTAACTGGCAATCTAATGGCAGAGACAAACTAACTGGCAATCATTATATTAACTCAGAAGAAAAGGGAGATAGCGCAGTACTCAGGGATTTTCAGCTATTTCAGGCTTTATGTTGACTTTTTGCGACTTCATGAAGGATTTTTTTATAATGCTATTTCCTAAATATTAAAATTGGCCAAGAAAAGATAACTCCTAATCAAGAACTATTCCACAGTCTCCAATATAACATCTCATGCCACATGGAGATCCTGCTGGACCAACCCATGTTCACTGCACAGCTCTCTGATTGTGATACAGCCCAGGTTTCAATGCTATTTCTGTGCTAGCAACCAAAATAACTACATATACTGATAGGAAAAGAAAGATTTTAGGTTATCAACCATGACCACCTCCTGGAAAAAAAGTACCCCGCTTTCTATTCCATTTTTAATTTACTTCATATCTTGAATTAATCTTTCTTTCCAAAATTTGTTCTAAAGCTTTGCAAGCTGTTCAAATCTGATCTATAGATGACAGTTGCTTACATCATTTGTCACTTTTACTTAAATATACAGATATCACTTTTAATTCTCCAGCCAGATGGTACCATACTTAAAACTTTATGGGTGTATTTAAAACATTTTCTAGAGCTCCTTAGAAATTCTGTGGCCGTGACTACCCAGGCCTCCCATATCAAGCACACCAGTCTCACAGAGCTTTTCTCTCTTCTAGGAGGTACTTTCTTCAATTACCTTTTATCTACGTGATAGAAAATGATCCAAGATCATTTAAGTTCTTTAAAATTATTTTCCCTGACCTTCATTGCATAGCAAGTCTAATTCTGTTTTTCTTTTTTCATTTTTATTACTTCTGATAAAGCATCCTCTGCTCATTCTTTGTATGCCTATTAATACAGAAAATAGATAAAGGTCTCATGTTAACACCACCACTTTCTGAAACCTCCAGTCCTTCACAGGCCCCAGCCTGCAAAAGAAGATGTAGAGATGATCAGTGACCACCTCTAGATCACTAAAGAGAAGCATGTTCAGTTATTTTAGGCCTGTATTAGAGCTCGGGGCTGCCTGGGCACCGTCAGCACAGGGCAGGATACAAGGGGCAGAACCTGCTTGTGTATATTTCACATGCAGACTGAACCTGTAAAATCAAAAGATCCAGCCCTTACATTTGCAGTTAAAGGGAGGAAAACCAGCCTGAGTGAGAGAAAAACAGGAGGAAAGATTTTGTTCATCTTTGGAAGTGACATATTTGGAAGAAAGATCACAGAGCCAGTAAACACAAGGTCCTTGGACATTTTTAACCAGCGGGATATTTTTAAAGTTTGTGGTTGTTTCCCAGCATATTCCATAGCTACCTCACTTCTTCCCCAATCTGTTGCCAGATATCTTGATCATGAGCTCACTACAGCAACTCCCACATTTACTGACTTCCTTGCCCAACTACTGAGAGAGCAATCGCTCAACAAGGCCACATCACAAGGGAGTTCAGCATGAAATGCAGTGTCTCCGAGTTCCTTTTACGTTTCCTTCTCTTCCCTTGGGAAAGATAAGAAGGGGAAAAATGAGCATCGGGCCAGGTTGGGGCCCCTGTAGTGCCCCAAAGGAGCAGTCAGTCAGTGTGCTACAAAGTGCTCTATACCGAGCAAGCTTGCGCTGCGTTTTGCTGCCCTCGGGCCCTCGTGCCTGCAGGCGCGCTCCTCGCGCCTCAAGTTTTCCCCTCAAATTTTTCCCCTCAAGTTCCTCAAAGCCTGGAGGGCTTTGCCCCAGCAAGGATAAAGGAGGATTCTCAGCAAACTCCTGGTCTAAGAAGCAACCTTCTTCCCTCACAAGGTCAACCCAACCATAGCAGCAGTGCGGAGCTAAGTGCTAAGCAGCCGGGGGCTGTGATGACTCGCAAGCAGAGCCAGGACCTGCAGAGCCCCGCGCTGCCCTTTCGCCCGTGCACCCGCGCTGGGCCACAGCGGGTCACAAAGCAGCAGGTCTCTGCAAGTCCGCTCATCACATTCAGTCAACGGGCATAAAATCTTCTGTGGCAAAGGAGAACTTAGGCACACGTGGAGCCCTGCCTGGTACAACATGCTCAGTAAAGCCATTTTCTGCTGAAATCGTACCTCCTTCCTGGGTACCTGCTGTATCATTTTTCGCAGACTGTTTTGATTGCAAAATAGCTTGACTCCTTGTCTTTACATCTCTTGTTACTAAACTGTTTGAAAACCTCACTTCTTTTCATTTCCAGACTAAAGGTCTTTATGGTAGAGATCAAACACAAACACGTTAACACTAATCTTAAGCTATAGTAGCTGTTCTGTGCATCTGACACCTCACAACACCTCTTCATTCATTCAGCCTTAGCCTTACCTAGCAAGCCAAGCTGCCTCAGTTTCTTCTCATTCAACAGGCTCTTCCTTCCTTGGTTATCTTATTTCCACTTCAGAGGAAGCCAGGAGCATCATCTCATTCCACATATTGTGGTATTCCAGCCCATTTTTATTGCTTAGAAATCACCCTGTACTTGCTGCCTAGCATCATAACTCATCTTTGCACTCCTGGTGCCTTCTCAGTCTGCACTATGAAGAGGTCTTCCTTTTTTGTGCCAAGTTCTTCAGCAGAAGTACTAAACAAGACCAAGTTAATCACTAAGTTAAACCAAATGAAATCTCCCCTATAAGCTTTCCTACTGCTTCCTCTTCTTTAACTAGTTCCTTAGAGCTCTTCCCCAGTTGCAAAGCTTTCAGTGTGATACTATATAAAAGGCTTTCCCGAAGTGCAGGTTAATTAAATCTACAGCATTTCTCTTCACTGAAGGTCTTTCATTTTATCAAAGATAGCAAATCAGTACAGCAGGATCTACCTTTGGAGCACGTTCCTTTTTTATTCCATTTTATTGTTCTGCCATAATTCTTTCCTTCAAGATCTGTTCTAAAGCTTTGCACACTGTTGAGTCAGACTAATGGCCCTATTGTTGCCTCAATTGATTTTAATGCCGCTCCTGACCCTTCTTTAACAAAGGTACAGTATCTCCTAGAAGGGTAACTGATAGTCTGTAACCTGCATGACTTGAAACGGTAGTAGACTGAGCACGGCCCATTCCCCACAGGCACCAAAACAGTCATTTGCCACGATGTGACTGTCTAACAGCAATGCTAACAGCACAGCAAGCTGCAGGCTTTCAGAGGCTCAGCATTTGATGGAAGCACACAGCTTCCATTCACCAAAAAAGTGTCAAATCCATTCTCCAAAGCCTGGAGACAATTACACCTTTTCAGAGAAAAGTTGCTTTAATTTTACTTTTAATGTGGACAAAACGTGTACATTCCTCAGTTTTGTAATTAAAAAGGCTTTGGTTGACTTGAAAAGAAACAAAATAATGCATTATTTCATTTCATTTGAACTACTTAAAATCAACTGTAGATGCTCTCACTTCTGATTCTCTGTTTCATTGATCTTTAAGATAACAGGATGTGTTGAGTACCTCAGCAATGATTCTCTTAGCAGTAATATCTCTATATCCAAAGTCCTAATGTTCACCATGAATATGTACAAAGGAATTACCATAGGTATTTGACCAGATGATGAAGTTTCTCCCTATCTGGGATTTGAATTTAATCTCCTTCAATAGCAACTAAAATACCTGAATCAGTTACCGAAAAGTAACAACAGGCATTTTTCTTTCTAGTCCAGGGAGAGAGGCACAACAGGATGGAGCTGAGAATCTTTGAGAATTTCATATATATATAAATACTAAGAGAGGAATGGCACCACAGACTCCAGACTTATCACATACAACTCCTCCAGCTAGTGCCTCCTTTCTCCAGAGCAATTAAAACTCTGGATAATTGGCTCTTATAGTTAGTGTGGCCCATTCACCCCTTTCTCATCTGCTGAGACAGACCTAACAGCATCCGCAGCAAACTGATACTGCTGAATGTAACAGATAGTGAAGAGAGCATTATATGAAATATTTTCCTTGTTTTATCCATACAAAATATGTATTTGTCAATTGGCAAGTAGATGTGCCAGCATCTTATACAAGCAAAGTATATTTTGTTTGCAGGGCTAAGTTACCAAAATTGCATCCTGAAGATAAATTTCTCTATAACCTGGGAAATTCACATCTCAACCTGGTTTTCCTGCTTTTCTGGATATTTACACTGTACTCCCATTTGCACCTATTCAGGTGGACTAGTGCTTTTTGGTGTGTGTGTGTGTGTGTGTGTGTCTGTGTGTGTGTATAAATATATACATAGCTTTCAGTGTCTGTGTGAGCAGCTCTGTCTAATCAAATAACTATTCATGATGTTTAATGTTCCTCTAGGGCTTTCACTATTCTATTCTATGGGATGAATGTTTCCAGGCATAAGTATGCATTCAAAACCTCATTTTAAAAAGAAGTCATACATTTCAGGTAGCCACCAAACAAGTAGAGCAAGAACACATGCCAAATATACAGCAGGAAATAGAGCAAACTTAAAAATCACACACTGGGGGTTGTTTCAGGAAAAAGAAAAAAAATGAAGAATGGTAAGTTTTAAGAAGTCCTTGTTGACATCCTTACAGCCAAGAAAATGGGCAAATCTGTATTTTACTCACATCTCAAAAAGAAAAGTACGTAATCCTCCCCATGAGCTTTTTCAATAAAACCTTTCTTTACCTTGTCTAAAACTCTTCAAAGGCTTATGAATTTTCCACATTATGCTGCCATTAGGGAGAAATAAATTTGTTTCTGTGACTTTTACTGTCTTTATTTTGCTCCATAACTTCTGAGATTTAAAGCGGTCAATAATTTAAAGTTGAAAAATAAGGTTATTAAAACCTGTAGGAAACATGATTGCCTCAAGTGGGCATGATCCACGATGCAGAGCCCAAAACACAAACATCTGTGCACAGGCTCTCAGTTCAAACTGCACTCTGGCATTCAATGAGCAAATACCTCTATTATTCTCACAGGTACCAACCTTCTGGCTTCTGATTTAGACTGAAGCACACGGATTATATAGCACACAATACATATATAGTCCATCCAGGGGCTATCATTATGCATAGGAAAAGACAGGAAAGAGCTATTCAAGTAGTGGCCAGTTCTGCCAAAACCTAGTATTCCAAATACACTGAGATACAGTAATCAGTAAATAAGGCTAATTTTGTAATTAGTATTTGCTGGATATTGCACTTACATTTCTTTCACCCCAAATTTCCTTGGTAGAGATGGTCAAGGAAGCCTTGCTTAGTTCTAGAGTGGTACAATGGTAAAAGTATTAGGCTATAACCTGAAGACTTTGCATCTTATAAAAAAGATAAAGTCTGCCATCATACTCATAGATTGGGAGGTGTGAGGCAAAATGCTATCTGTTATTGTTGTGGATCAAACTTGTTTTTTTTTTTTTTGAATCATGTATTATTGTACCATTATTGAATCACATAGTATTGTACGTATTAAGTAAAAATAAAAACTGAAAGGATTTGCTGATATCCTGGATAGGCTTTGTTCATTTCCAGGCAAAGCACATCTCAAAAGATATCTTCAAATTAAAGAGAACTCAGGAGAAAGGGGAAAGATAAGACACTGAAAGCCTATAACCTCTCATAAAGAACCGTAAAAAATTGCAATTAGAAGTAATAACCTCTTTTTAAAGAAGAGAGAACTGAGGGGAAACAGTTTTTAAATGGGTAAAAGGCACTTCCTCAAATGAAAGAGAATAATCACACCTGTGGAAAGAACAGGAAACAATGGGTCTGAATTAAAAAAGGGACCTTCTAAGTGAGACACTGGAAATAACCCTGCAGTGGGAAGGCTGGTAAAGCCCAGCACCAGGGTGCCTGAGCAGGCTGCAGATTCCCTGTGCCAGCGTTCGGCACAGACAAGACAGGTTCATGTCAGGACTGCTGTAAACGTTAAGGGGTCCTCTGCTGGGGCAGGGGACCTGGCGACTGAACTTGGTGTCCTCCCAACATACTTGTCTGCTTCCGTTATCTAATAAGATATTCTTGGTTCGTGACAGTTCCCATCTGCTCAGGCAGAGCTAGCTCAACCCAGCGCTCAGCCAGCCGGACCCGGAGCTCAACCTTCCCGAGGGAGACGGGAAGGTGACGTGCGGATCACGCTGTTCTCTCCCCAGCTCACACTGCCCTGGACCACCAGCACTGCTTCTCCACGTGGAGGAGAACTGCGTGGCCCTGAAGGGCACTGCCAGCCCTGCTCTGCTGTGAACACTTACACCTACCCGTGCAGCTCCTCTGCTCTTGTGCTCAGGGGGAATAGCACAGGACGTGCGCATCGGCGCTGGGGGCGGACGCAAGGATGTCTGCCATCTATGCAAACGGCTGCTAGAAAAAAACTAAGCACGCCCCCCAATCTATCAGAAAAGAAAACTTCTACATTTTTGACAGCTTTATACGTTATGAGCATCCTCCAATCAAGTCAGTGGTCATAAACTCTGCCAAAGATCACCAGTTAGCGTGCAAAAATGGCTATCATGCTGCATACCTTTCTCAGGATGTGTATGTTCCAGCAGGTTTTCATTATGCAGCAGGTGAAAAAGAAGATACATTTATCAGCTGTGGACTGAAGATTTGGAACATGCCAAATATACCTGCCACGGAAAACTCATGAACCAATAGGTCTGTCACTGCCCTATACTCAGTCCTGTCAGATTCCATAGAAAACTGAGCCAGAGCTCACAGAAGTGAATTTACAGCAGTGAATCACTTGACTTGGTTTTGCCTGTTGCTAAGAAATCAGACCAGTTTGAAATCTGCTGGCCTCCAGTGAGAAGGGAGGAGAGGTATTACGGGAAGGTGTGGATGTAGGATGGGCAGTCAAATTCTTAAAGTTTAATCTGGTGTGTCTGAACTGCCATGACTAAAATAGACCTGGCACCATCAGTACAATGATTTTAGAAAGCTTCTGACAGTGTTCTACTAATTGGGACAGACATGCAGCTATCAAAATGTGGTTGTCAGAAGTTAATTCCCTCATTTTATTATTTCCTATTATTCTTCTACTTATTTTGCATGAATATAATGTTGGTGAATAGGGCTCATACTCCAGCCTTCAGAGCATAATTTGTTCGTGTTTATTCACTGCAAACTTTTCCCTGAGAAGTTCTAAGAAGACAAAAGTCCTTGAGCACTGATCTGGACAATTGCATTTCTGTTCTTCAGTCTTTATAATACATGGTAAGGAAGTTGGAGGCCCCAGAGAGGGATCGTGAGCATGTTCCCAGTACAATTGCACTATATTACACTTCACACAGCCCAGCTGCTATGTCACCGAGACCCTGCTGTCGTTTTGTTGTGTTAAGAGTTAAGGTTACCTTGGGGTTTGAGGACCAGAACATGTCTGTGCAATCACATGTGAATGAGCCATTGTGTCGATCCATTTCACATTTGCAACCCACATTTTAGATGACTTGGAAAGAAGATATAAAAATATCTGTACCAGGTAACTTGTCTTAATCTATCCACATCCCACCATGAGTGATTGCAAGGTTTTATAATTAACTGTACAAACAATACTGTAAATGTGCATAGCACTGGATCAAGCATAGCAAAATTAAATAATTTATACTCCACTACACAGCAAGCAACATTTACAGAGAGTGGTTACTTAGCTGGAGACAGAGACAAACAGTTGAGCAAAACCGTGGAGAATTGATTAACTGAAGGAAGTGTGAAGCATTCTGCAAATAAATTAAAGAATATAAGAAAGGAGCTAATTCCCTTACAAGCAATAAATTGCTCTAAGAATAGGGCAATATTAGAGGCAATGGGAAATTAGGAACAAGGAAAGGATTAATATTGTGCCATAAAACTGAGGATGAAAGAGCAGAGAGGATTAACAATCTAGTTGGCAACAATATTCTTCCAAAGCTTGAAAGCAGCGGCCAGAGGAGCCAGTGCAACCCAGGTAGGCAGAGCAAAAGGCAGCAGGAGGGCTCTGCGAGTCCAAGGCAAGCAGCAGCAAGGTTGAGCAGAGGCACTTGGTACAGATGAGCCCGAGGGAAATGCACAAGGCATGCACAGAAAATGTTATAAGGCATGCACAAAAAGGGTAAAATAAGAAAAGGACAGCTTTTCACCACCCCATGGAGAAGCAGACACTAGAACATGGATATATGAAAAGATAAGCTTACTTGTCCTAGTTTTCTCACACAGACTGCATAGAGATAGTCCATGGACCAATGGAAAAACCACCGATTCATTGCATAGTTCTGAATATAACTGGTAGGGCTGCTAAATCCAGATCTAAGCTCAGCCTAGCTGAGACCTGTTGGCAGTTACGGGACACGTAAGCTTCCCCTTTCAGCTGCAGTGATGCAGCTGCAGTACGGTCCACAGCTGATGTTCTTGCTTGGGTCAAGCATCAGCTTCTAGTCTAGTTGGAAAGGATATGAGGACTGAGCTTCCTGAGGAGAAAGGAAAAGGGCTCTTCGAAGGCTAGTTTTGAAGAGAAGGCAGAAGAAGATTTGAAGAGCCAGCATAATCTGGGCTAGCACCTCACACATTTCATAGGGAGGGGGGCAGAGACCCTTTGAAGATATGCAAAGGACTGTGTTTGCTCTCTATCACCGTTTTTAGTAAAGTATGGGATTTTTGTGTTGACATACAGAAGCTTCAAACCTTTACAGAAGAACAGAGAAAGAAAGGGCATGGTGCAGTATAATCCATAACATCTTCCTGAAAAACTGTTGAAGAAAGTAGATAAAAGAAAAAAAAGCTTATGATTAATTTATTAAAAGGTATCCTCCTACAGTGATAATTGAGTTTCTCGTAATAAAGGAGAGGTTGGGCTTTTGCCCAGAGCTCAACAAAACCTTATTTGAAGTCTCAACGTTTTGTTCACGCAGGCTTACCTTCCTACAAGTATACAACTACTTAAAGCAAACACTCCTACTGCTTATCACTTCATCTTCACTCTTTAATAAACATTGAGTAATTATTAAAACCCTGTGAAATAAGAGCAGAAACCAAGGCCTAGAGAAACATCAAATGATTTAGCCTAAAATGCTGATCTATACAGAAAGGAGTCGGGACTTTGCCGAAATGAGCACAGGCATCCAGGCACCACTAGTTGTACTCATCTAACACATTCAGCCATGTCACTGAATTCAAAAGTACCAAGTGCTCTGATTTTTAACATTATGTTACCCTATCAACTCTCCAGGAAGGCACTACAGGAGATCCATTCTGGAAAAACTTGAAGTGACTAAAAAATCTCATGAAGATGGTCAGGGGAAGGGACTTTTCACAGACCTCAGAGTCTTGCAAGGTCCAAATAACCCTTGTAAAGTGACTCTAAAAATTAGACCTCTAGTGATTCAGTTTTCTTTAGTTTTTTAAAGTCTTTCTTGAAGTCAGAGAGGACTTCATGGCTTCTCAAGGTAAGATCCTGCTTTGTCTTGTTTTTCTACTTGACGTCATTACTGCAAGCACATACAGATAACTAGATTCCTGCGACCAAGCATCCTCTATGCTGCTGTAAGGTGTGCTTGTCATGGGAAGTTTCCCTGCCAGAAAGCTCAGCAAGATCAAAGGATTTGCCAGGCAGGTGCTCAGGAAGACAGAAAATACAGATGTTTATTTTGGTTCCAAGGCTGACCTGGAGGGTGAGAATAGAAACTCTGCACAGCAATATAGACACTATTAACATTCCAAATACAAAGATAGGCGTGTGTTTAAGCATTGGTTCTGTACTACCCTAACTTGAAGCAATATGGCTAATAGAAACTACTACAGACTGACTGTGCCACTATCAAATATATACGTGCCTAAATAATCTGAGAATAATTCCAAACTAAGTTAGACTTTTTTGATTTTAAGCCCTGCCCTCTGCTTAAGATAGATAACAGAAATCCAAGTAGAGGTTTTCAGTCAGAAGAGGTTTTCAGCAGGTCTGATCAAGATTTCAGACTCTCTGGTAGAATTTGGCTTAATATGGATTTGGAAAGGTGGATGACAGATACAGAAAGAATGAAATGCAAAAGTCAGGAGCAGAGGTCCGTATCCTGAAGAAAAGCTTAGAGAAATAAAACATTGGCAGTGCCTACTGAAAGGGTTTTCAAGCTGTAAAGAGGAAAATTCTCTCTCCCTTTGAGTCTTCATGTATTCAGGGATGCTAAACTCTAATGTCTTTATTCACAGAACTACACAATTTGCTCTTTAATCAGTTTCTCTTCCTCCTACATAACTCAATTCTGGTATTTGTCGGGAGCAAAAAGTATCTCCATGTTTTATCATCATCTACATACTTGTTTGTTGCTTTATTTTTTTCCCCCCTTAATCTGTAGACCTTAAGGCTGTATATTCACAAAGTAATGAAATAACAAACATAGGCCTCTATGGAAAACATCAGTTTTCCAGTGCTATCTGCAACTATCTGAATTTATGCGCAACATTTCATAAGCTTTTAAATCTACAGTTCAGAGGAGTCATATATAAAAACTCTTAGTCGACATGTTCTGCAATCATGAAGTACAAAGGTTGCTCTTATTCTAAAAAACATGTCAATCATATACAGATACAGCCAGAGTGAACACAGAAATGGCAGCAGGCAGTAGGCTTCCCTTAATATATTACAAAGTAGGACTTTTAACCTAAGTCAGGTCAAAAGGAGAGGCATGAGGAAAAAGATATAGAAAAACGACCACTGATGGAATGAACTTTTTGCTTCAATGGTTAGAGCTACCTAAGGAAAAGCACTGCTCAGTTTAAGTGTCCCAAAATATTAGAAAAAGGTTAGATCTAGTTTTCTTCTAAATATGGGATCGACTTACTGTACCTGTCATACAGCTTTCAATTACATAATAAAACTTTGTTTATGGCAAAGTTTAAACCTAATACATTTGTGACAGTGCTTCATAACATCTTAGATCTTAAAATGGCAGTATCAATATTTTTTGTTATACTGCTTTTGTATTTATTTCATGCAATACTTGTTCTGCATTATTTTAATTAGTTCACTGCATTTTGTGAAAAACATTTTACTAGAGCTCTTTACAATCAACACTTGTGCTCTGGCTATTTGGGACTCATACTTTGACTCACTTGATTCCCAACTCACTTCTGGTGATCAACATTTTCTTTAGATCTATGGTTATAAGGGAAATCGAGTGCTGGAAAAGGTTTTAGGTTGGCAGCTCCCAAATCCTCTTTCTAGCCATCCCATTTCCCATTGCAGTTGAGAATCTGTTCTTGCTGCAGACACATCTATCAAGCTGGCAACATTGCTTGGGCTGCCAGCCCTTCAGTGAATCTTTGTGCTGTAGAGCAGAGAAAGCAGCTCTAGGCATAGAATTTTCTTCTTCATACTCTAATGCTTCTTTATTCTGCATGTTTTATTTCCCCCATTAGATTCTCTATCACAAAACAGACATACTGCAGCTAAAAGACATTAATCAGCTTAGCTGCCTTTGCCCAATACATACTATTTTCTGCACGTTTCTGCCTGGAAAGCAAGCAGAAGGCTGTCATGAAGCCACCTCCTTTTATGAGGACACCCTGAAATTCAGTTATGGGACCTGTCACACATTATCAGAACTGGATCATTTCTCTCTCCCATATAAACTTTTATGAGGTCGCAATAAACTTCAGAATATGCTCAACTCAAGGTCTTAGACTTCTTTGTAATGTTGCAGCAGCTACTACACTAATGCGAAAACAGGACTTCACTTTCCAATGAAATGTTGACAAGTTCTTGTTGACTTGTGTGCATGGAGTTAATCATTCACAAAAAGGAACCATCTCAATAAAATTTCATATTTTAGCTCATTTGATGAAAAAAGTAAAATGCAGTCAATGGAAATAATCATACTATTGTGCCATAACTGCATATTTTCTTTTCACCCAGCAGAGCTCCAGTTAAATGTTAAGCTATTCAAGTTTAAAATCTTTCTTTTTTTCTCCTTTTAGTTGCTAGTCTTGATTGTTCAGTGCCTCACCCTCACTACTCTATTGAAAAAGAGTACAGTTTGAGTAACTAAGGCAGAAATAAGACATATAGCAAGCTACTACAATGAATCCATGAGCTTACAAAATCTAATTTCATGCTCTGGGCAGTTTTTCTTAACTTATTTTCTATATATTTTCTATATATTTGCTAATTCATTCCACCAAAATCTATGAACTCCGAACCAAAACTTACCCAGGGCCTGTATATCACCTTGCTTGCACCTCACACTGCCTCATATCAATAGCTATTTTGCATCAGTAGTAACGATCTCACAAAGACAATTATCCATATATCCCCATCTCCTATAAGAAATAATGTATTAGCTTTTCCGAGCAAACAAGCAGTCCTGTTTGCAAGTAGTCTCTGAGCTCTCTTCTATTTGATAGCTCTTCAAAAGAGCTACTAGGATTTACTCTCAACAATACTTGGCTTACTCTGCATCTCAGAGCAGGCTGATTTTCACAGCTTGTCCTCCATTTTAACTCAAACTCAGAGCTCTTCTTTCATACTTTAGCCTCTTCCTTCTATGTAATCATTAGCTGTCCACTATTCTTTCCTGGACATGATTTTGTTCAGTAATTACCTTGTAGGAAGCTGAAAAATTTAGAACAGCCTACAGTCTCTTCCCCCCTACTTGCAATTATACTGTCTTGAGCCTGCCTTTCCACAGAACATTTCTCTTTTGCTTTCCCTTGTGCATACAATATTCCCATTTTCAATGGAAAACTGCAAGGAAGTCCACTTCTCACCTTTCTAGTGAATGCTTTATCAATGATAGTCCTATTTTCAAAGGTTTTTAGCGAGGACCATCAACAATTTGGCTCAGTTCTCTAGTCTTTTAAAATTTAACACATCTGTACTGTGTTCCACCAAACCAGTAGATTACGGATATCCTGTACCATCACATGCTTTTGATAATCATTTATATTACCAAAGTTATCAGATTGCAAGTCTGTGTACTTTTTGTTACATCAGCTAACTTATCACACTCCATATGTTATTGCAACCATGACAGCGTACTGCACTTGGACTCTAGCATGCAGTTTTGTTCCCAAGTATGCAATAAATATTTCTTCTCCTAAAAAAAATAAGCTATTTTTTTCCATTTTGCCTTTATATGTAAATTATTTGTATAGTGGAAATTACTTCCCTGTTGTATAAACTGAATTACAATTAAAAACAGGTCAGTTTTCCTGATTTTTTTTTTAATTACCGCATATTACCTTTACACCTAGCTGCATGACAAACCTGTAATGGGATTTAAGTTAAAGGCATCCACATCTCTTGAAACAGATTTGTCCTCGCTGTTTTCCAAATAATTCTGCTGTATCGCAAGCGTGTTTGTGTAGCCTCTCAGTAAATATTTTCACTATTGTGTCTTGGGCCTTTGGTAAAGTGGGTTTGTACCTTCCACCTGTGCCATTTGTTCCCAGGCCCCAGGAGGGGCTTTGCCCCCGTTACCTCCTCATGGGTCCCGTCCTGCTGCTCCTGCCCACTTGGGCTCACCACGCCGGGCAGCCTCTCCAGGCATCCCCAACCCTCTCTCCCTGTTGTCAGTTGTCTAATATCGCCCAGTAAAATTTAGCCCTTTTCCATTCCAACACTTCCAACACAGGTTGGTTTTGTTTTTCAGCCCAGTGTGTTTTGTTTTCCTAAGCCTCCATCAGGATATCCCATCTAAATTTTCCTCTGTTTTGGATGCCCAAGCGCAGCTGCAAGGTATTTCTTTGCCAAGATATCCCCCAAACCATTTCTTTTACTCAGTTGTGTTGTGAAGACATGAAACTTATTTCTTTCCCTTTCCTTCTGTAAACCTGATGAGTTTTTCCCAACCTCATTTCTGCTTCCTCACAGCTGCCTCCCCTCTGGCCCACCACAGTTTTATCCATTGATCAGCTCTGCTCCTGCCCTTCTCTGCGGCTCCCTGGGCAGAGCCCACTCCTCCCCAGCACAGCCCCCGGCCCATTGCTGCCCTGAGGTCGCATTTTCAGCTCCCCTGGGACCTCTCATCCCTCCTTTTCTACACACAAGCTCCCTCATGGGATCACAACCACTCGCTTGTCACGCACTCGCCGGCTCTCACCTGCTGACGCTGACATCGCCCACACCACAGCACGGCCATTTGCAGGTGCCAAAACCAGTTCAGGGCTGGCATGGTGGCTGTAAATGTGAAACCAAAGAGCCATGAGAGCAGGGTGAGAGGTTGCGCAGGCGCAAGGCGGCAGGGATCCCCCCGGCCCCATGGCAGCACCTCAGGGACGTGTTGCCCACCACCATGGGGGGCCAAGCTGGGGAGAAGCAGAGGTTAGACGTAACTCTTTCCATAACTCGTGCTTACTTCTGCAGGCGGCCGGTTGCTTTTCCCATTCCCTCCTGCTTCGCTCAGCCGGGCCTGCGGCGGCGGCTGCAGCCTCAGGGCTCTCCTGTGCCTCGGCAGGGAGACGCAGGAACATACCACAAGCCTCCAGGCATGAGCGGCCTCCCCTCACTCCACTGCTTGGGCCTCCTTCCTCAGGCCCCTTCACCATGGGGCCGCATGTGGGGCGGCACGGCCTGGAGGCCAAGTGCGCCGGCCCAGGGAGATTCAGTTTCAGCTTCAGTCGTAACTCCCACAAATCAGGGCAGCACCTCGTGTTAATGACAGCATTCTGGCCCCTGCGGACACAAATTTTAACCTTCTGAGTCATTCATCAGTTTTATCTTCTACCAGGAGCTTAGACAAGAGACCTTTCAGCACCTGAGAGGATGATTTGCCTCAAAGCTGAATCACAGCTGTGCTTGCAGCCCAGTTCTCTGTTAAACTCTGGTTTTGCATGTCCAAAATGCCCAGCCCTCACACCAGTGCATTCGGCTTCTTTGCCTGGAGCTCAGGGCAGAGCTGGAAGCGCGCTCAGGCTCCGAGCGGGGCATAATGAAATGGCCATTGTGGTTTACCATTGTTTGACCACCTGAGAACTGTACGACCTTTGGGTTTATTCAGAAATATTAATAAATATGTGAACATAGGGAACCATTTCTATTTTCTGAGAGCTTATTGTGCTGTTCAGATTTTTGGAAGAGACTTTTGTACCATTTGTTTGTGTCAAAGATAAAAGACAACCCCTCCTAGCTACCTTTACTTAGCACTAATGCACACATTGTATAGTCCTTCCTGCAGAGCATGAAAAGAAACCTCAGTGACCATAAATACTCTGGGACAGAAGGGATTTTTATGTCCTTATCATGTGCTCTTAACATAAAATCCATCTGGTTTTATTCCAGGAAGCACCAGCAATTCTGCAGCCAGAACATAAAGTAACAGAGCAAGGGCTTTCTCCACTGCTGCCTGCTCCAAAGGCAGGTCTGGCTGTGGGGCTGTAAGTGGCAGAAGTCCTTCCAAAGAGCCATCCCATTAAGCAGATATCCCTCATTCTTATAGGAGCAAACACTGCAATATCTCATCGCAGCAACTCCACACCAACTTTGCAACCGTTTCATCATTTCAATAGAAGCATCAGGGCGGTATTGAAAATGAGTACCTGCAATTTTGAAAGAGCAGCATCGTCTCATGGCGAGGCCATGGACTGGCGCAGTTCTTTTTAGCCCAGTGCTGGGCAGTGACTTCTGTCTGTACATATAGGCCTGGAAGGAAGCATAAGCAGAAAAGCACTAGTGTTGTTTCTGTTTCAAAAGCTTTTGTTAAAGCATTTCGTTTAACAAAGGAACTACCAGAATTAATAGTTAAACAGAATACCAATCAATCAATTCATGGGCTTGGTCTATACAAAATGTAACTCTCAAAGACTTTTGTTTTGCTCATTTAAAAGACATCAGCAAAAAATCCCCAGGTTTTAAACTGAGTAAATGGATTGAGGCATTCAAGCTTATCTGGGATATTAATCTGATGGTTTTTACTAGAGTTTGTATTTGCTCATTTATCCTGGTAAGATGCGAACCAGAAATACTTGTTTGTTTCAAACTAGATTAAGGCCAGCAGCCAGGAGATCAGTTGCTTGGAAGTTAACCCTTATGTTCATTAACTGCTAGAGCGGTACTTGAAAAAATGAACACACAGTAAAACCATTCTGAATTACTTAATCCAAACAGATCTTGGGTTTTTTTTTTTCATATTTTTGCTTTAAAAACAGCTTGGTTTTGGAAAAATGCATCTCTATAATTAGTCTATATCAAGATACTCATAAGAGCAACTAAAGTCACTCACTAGAGTAACTCATTTTAGTTACAAGAATAAAAGAATGTTTGAAAAGAGAAAGTATGCTGCATGTTATTTAAAAGTCTATTTAAAAAAAATCTATTTAAAAGTCTATGGTACAGAAAGAGGACAAGATTATCAAAAACCTACAGAACCACCACCACCACCACCACCACACTTTGAACTAATTTATTTTTCTCATCTTTCAACTTAAAACAATATTTTCACAAAACATTACAGAAAATGTCAAGCAGATTGTAAAGAAAAGTTTTAAGGAAAAGGAAGTATATGGAAGTCAAAATAGTTATTTTCTTTATAGAAGAGTAGATAAATACTCTGCTTTACTTGGTAAATATATAAAGTGATAATGTATATAAATATAATTATATATAAATATATAATTATATAAAAAATGATCAAGTTTTATCTAGAACTTCTCACAATATCTTTTAGACATCCTTCACCCCCACTTTAGTTTCCCTTTCAAACACATTAAAATAGTAGTTAAGTAAGAAGATAGTGCTCAGGAACTTATTTATTTATTTATAAACCATGCTGCATTTGCAAATAATCCAGCTGCTTAAGAAGCTTCTGAGAGGAAGACAGTCCCCATCTGAGATGTACCTCAGTGCAGGCTGCTGGAGGCACCAGGCACCTTAGGAGCTACTTGGCCTTGTGTCCAAGGCTCATGTTTGCCTTGGAGGTCATAGCTCACGTTGAAGTGATCACAGAACAGAGACTATGGTTTCCAATGACTTGTCAAACACTATGGGCTTAAAGTCATACCAAAAATCAACAAAATTCCTGGAAAGTCACATCATGGTACTTGCCCCCCCACAAACAGCTACTGCCTCACTTTCATTTGTCATCACAAGTCCACAGAAATACTTCTGAGGGCAGAAGCTTGACTCTCTAAGCTGAAACTTGCTACTCAAGGGATATCCAATAAATACCCGTGCAATGTGAATGCTGTAGCTTAGAAAGGTGAGAGTTTCATCTCTTCAGTTTCAGAACAGGCCTGCTCAAAAGCTTCTGTTAGCAGAGAAGTCTTTGCAGCCAGGCACCACCCAGGAGATGAAACCAAAGCTGTGTTCCACAGACACAGGAACATCAGGGATGAGCTTATTTTCTAAATGATAGGTCTAAATGATAGGTTTCTAAATGATCTCCAGAAAGGAACATTTGCATTGGCTTTATGAGAGCTTACAATGTCACCCACACTTCTGTTCCACTAGGTCCTAGCAGATAACTGTATGCATTAGAAAAAAGGAATCAGGAGGAAATAGCTTTCTGTTTTCTATTTTGTATTACTACAGGACATGGTTATAGTCATCACTATGAGAAACTACAGGTCTTACTCTGTCAAGATATATTCTGCTATGGATAAGCACAAAAAGATAGTGTACAGTATTTGTGGGATACCCTTCTGATACACAAACAATAGAATTTTAATTTCTGCAGTGTTTTGCCCACAATATCTTCTCTATGGAGAAAAAATAACTCTAGTAAGAATAACTTATTCATCATCCTTATTTTTATTACATAAAGAAGAAAAGAGAAGAAAGAATGAGAATAAAATAACAAATTCTGGAAGAGTTTCTTCATGCTAGGT
>JAVCKT010012336.1:46779-64832 GCA_032273925.1 Rhynchotus rufescens | reverse complement strand
CTGATATTCAAATAAACCTTGATTTCTGAGTCTAAACGCCTCTTTTCAGGTTGCTGTCATTAAGATCTATGCTTGCCTACCACAGAGGCCTGGGATTTCATCCCACACAGGCAGAGTACAGCCCGGGAGCGTGTTCCCATGTGCCAGCCCTCCCGCCGTTTCTAGAGGCAATTATTGCAGCACAGCAGAGCACCAAGTGGGCAGGGCTGGCTTTGGAAGAGCCTCTAATTCCACAGGCTGCCCTTCCAGCCTGGCAGCAGAAAGCGGCCAGCTGCCAACACAGGGCCCGTCCGTCCGCCCGGGCTCCAGGCACACGGCACATCGCTTCCCAGCGGCTGCAGAAAAATTGCCAGGATTTTCCCGCTGCTCTCAAAACGGATCACAGCCCAGGGTCTAAGCGCCAGAGCTGACAAGCTCTGCAGGTTGTGCAGGGTATCTCCTCGCAGCTCAGCTTCTACTTTTACCACACACAGAGCTTTCCTGCGGTTTACACTAGGTGCCGGGTCCTGCCCTGCCGTGCTGAACAGAACCCTGACGGTCTCCTCACTGCCAGGCACCACCCGTCTGCTCCCTGCTCCGAGGCTGCCAAGGCATCACAGGGCTCGCTGGATCCCGGCAAAGTGGCTGGGAAACAACAACCCGGCCGTGCCAGGCGATTCCAGGGCACGGAGCTGTTCTGGGCGGTGCGGCAGCAAAATGCCAAGAGCGCCTTCTGTGGAGCTACTTGAAACCTTCCCAGGCAGAGAAGACAGGGTGACAGAGATGGTACAGCCACCAAGGGACAGGCATCCAAGCTCCCATTACTGCTGCACATGGAAACTGGAGGCGACATCTTCAGCAACACTATTGCCTTGCAAGCTAGATTAAAATCATCTAAAGCAGATTAGCACACGATACCTGTCTCTTGCTTCACAGGCATGCCTTAATGTGCAGTTAATGAACGTGCTTTTAGTGTCATATTTTAATTCCAAGTGGAAGAGAAATCTCACCTCATAAGAACATACATAGGAACTTAAACACAAAGCCAGACCCCTAAATAGACTTCGAGTGTCTAAACATCCTGGTAGATATAGACTTTGATTTTTTTAATGTTTTCAAAAATTGCAGTATTATTTCAGTAAGTCAATAGAGAGACTTCCTCCATTTCATCAGGTGGTAGAGGCAGAGGGTTTGGGGATTATTAAGCTTCTACCAAACAGTGCAGCAGCTTACTTCAGAACCCGCTCTCTCCTGAAATATCTGCAAGACACAAGTCTGTGTGCTACAAAGGAAAAAAAAAAACCAAAACACTATATATTTCAACGGGGATAAAAAAGGACAAGCTATTAACGAAATGTAAAACTACTCTCCCAAAAACATGTAATTAATAGCGAATGATTGCCTCTGTGTTCTTCCTCCCCCCCAAAAAAACAAACTATAAAAGGTATTGATACAGAATATTTTAGACTACTTTGCCGGGAGACATATTAAAGTGAAGGTAATTACGAGTTCAATTCCCATTCCAATACTATTAGAAGACAAAACTGTGAATTAACACTTCTGTTTTTTCAAATTATTTCTGATTGTTTTTAACTTCACCGAATTCTGAGCAAATAAATTGCTTGCAACTAAATCCTTTCTTCCCAGCCAGTTCCTACACTATGCAGAGAGAAGTTGTGCTGCCTAAATCTTGTGGCAAAGTGAAAAAGCTTTTTTCTGAAAAACGTTTTCTGAAAGCCAATAAAAACAGAAACACCACTTTGCACCAAAACGTTTTTGCTACATTATGCATCACAGCAGATAATTAGAGCCACAGGGTAAGGCAAAAACATTGTTTGCTGCACAAAAAGGTTACAGTTTAAAACATACAGAGAGGATGAGTGGTTTTCATAGTCATTAGGATGTTTAATGTTGCTCTGACAGATGTTTGTGGAAAGGCAGTTTGAGAAACCCATGGAAAGATGTTTAAGCAATAATGTTGATGTCTTTTTCTCCATCTTATAATCGGTTCTTGGAGGCATAAGGATTTATATGCACGAGCCTGAAGTTTGATTCTGAATCCATGCTTCACTGCCAGTGCCTTTGGAGAGCACTCAAAATATTCCAATATTGAGACTTTCCATTAGGCTTTTATGTCAAGAGCCCAAGCTCCATTCTTTTCAGTAAAGTTTTATCCTTATAGCAGCCTTGTAAGAAACTCAGCCTATGACTTTTTTCTCAACAAACCATGAATTTCTACCGTGTCACTTATTGAGAAAGGAATCTCAGCCAAGATAAGATCCCCCAAAACACGTGTAGTGTGGCCAGCTCTTCTTCATTCACAATACACCATCTCTTTACAACATGTGACTTCACACACATTTCTAGACACACATTTCTCTACCTGGAGTTTAATATCACATTGTTATTATTATTATTATACCTTACATTCAAGCAGGAATTGCCAATAGAAAGCTAATTAAAGGAAGCTTTTCAACACATATGGGAGATTGGGGAGGCACCTGCAGAAAACAGTGGTCAGCTCTTTTGCAACTGAGGAACAAACTCCATGGTCTGGTTTAGAAGGAAAGTTCAAGTGGTATTCTGGGAGAAGAAAAAGTCCACTGTAGGAACACATAAGGAATATTATACAAGCGAGGCAATCATTAAGATAGTTTCACCCTTTTTTCTTTACTAAGCATTGCTAACATATCTGGTAGCGTTTCCAAAAGCAAAATATTCCCACATCAAGTAATATATGTTGACTTTCAATAGTTCATAGCTGATCATTATGTATTCTGCAATTCATCATTAGGATATAATTTCTATAATTTAGAGCAATATATTGATTACCTCACTTTGTAGCTTTGCCTTCTGAATAAGCATTGATACATTATGAACACTCCATTTGCATCATTTGTTCTCAGGTTCCATTATAGCATGTATTTGGGCAAATTATTTAATGAAATTCAAGGGGAGAAAATGATAGAAGCTGCTCAGCATTATTAGTACCTGCTTTGGATCCCTACTGAGTACAAGGTGATTTCTGCCTGCTCATTAATAACACTTCCTGAAGCTTGGCACACACTTATAATCACGAAGCTGATAGGAGGCAGCAGAAAGAACTTGTTGACGTTTTTGCATTTGACATCTCTGTTCACAAAAAGAAAAACAAAGACTCAGACCTCCTGAAGATGTCAAGCACTGGCATTAGGGGAAAAAAAAACCAACATTTTTCTTCTTACAGTAATAGCATTTGCAGAACATACGTTATATTGTCAGCACCTTATTACCCACAACCTTCTCCAGCTGTGGCATTATTACAATATTATGTAATCCTTCATTTGGTGTCCAGAAAACTGTGACAATTGAAAAAAGTCAGTTATTTTTCTCAATTAAAATGTGTAAACTACTCTTTCTTCCTGCAATTGCTAGCTCATATATAAAATCCTGAACTAGGTCCCTACACAGTGACAAGATTAGAGATATGAGATTGCTTGAAATTCTTATCTTTTGTTTACTGTTCTGTTTTCCCAATTTCCAACTCCAGATTTACCCAGACTGATTCTTTTCAACTTTTTTTTTCATGATTTGTTTTATTTGAGGAAGTTCAGGTTGATAAATGCCTTAAAAACAACTTAATACTATCATTAAAGTGATTTACCAGGACTTCGACATCAGAACTCAACCCCTAGGATGTAGGAAGAGAGAAAGCAAGAGACCAACAGCCCTTTCTCCAGCTTCATTTCCTGCTTAAATTTTGGGGATTTTTTTTTTCATTCTAGTTTGATTGTCTTGCTTTTACCAGAAAAAAAATCTTTCTTCATAGGTTTATCTCACAACTGGTACAATGTTTATATATAGTACTTATAAAAGAAAACCTAAAATTTAAAAAAGAATAGAATTTGCTCTCCCATTTTTTCCCCCCTATAAATTGCCCTGGAATATATGACTCTTTGTCTTCTTTTTTTTTTTTTTCTCATTTCTGCTTGTGCTTCGTATAATCTTGTTCCTATCCTTTTGATTTTTACTTCTCTACTTCTACTTCTCTATAATCTCTACTTTTATACTAATCAATACTAATCATCACTTTCTCTGCCCCCTTTCAATTCCTGCAGCCCTCCCCAGCAGAATTCTCTCTTCTGCTCTCAAAGAGAACATGTTGCCCACAGTGGGCAGTGAGGAAAGGGCTCCAGCTCCCACCTTCACCAGCCTGGGAGCACTCAGGCACTTGGACACCTCTTCTCCTACCTTACCTCTGCACGAAACTCTTCCTCTTCTTACTCCTTGCAAAGAAGAGAAAAAGGAGTCAGGACTTGAAGTTCACAGCTGCAAACTCCACACAAGTGGCAGCTGCCTTCAGTTCCTGCCCTCATCCATTTCTGTCTGCCAAAGCTGGGCCTCTTGATCCAGCTGCATCCTAGTCTCATACTACACCAAGGTCAAGGCCTTGGTTTCCTGAGGAAGAAATCCAGGATCAGAGGTGAGAAAACTGAGATGATCCCTTCTTTAATATAAAATGACAGGGCCCAAAGGCACTCCATCACAGACACTGACCAGTCAATCCATACTCAGCCTCTAGCTAGTTAGCTCAGATCAGCTTGGATACAGAAGCATTCACTGCATTTTCTGAAGTTTTACTTAATCCACACAAGGAACAATCTCATCAACAGAATGTTCAAGGCCATAAGACTTCATACGTATGTCAGCTTATTCCTTTGTTGCTTATAATAATATGTCTATATGTAATATTCTCCAGATATTTACAAGATCTGCTATAAATTTGCTTTAGATGTGCCAAGTGGAATTAGCTTGCTAAGCAGTTTTTTTTTTTCCTTATACATAAGGATTCAAAAAGTCCTTAGAATTCACCTGCTTTGGAATTACTCAAGGGCATTAACACTGTCATCTAGGCAAGGGCTCTAGGAGTCGTAACAGGGACAATACAGACTTTCTTCACGTTACAGGGAAGCTATTCCAAAATGTGCCTCTCCTTTCTCATGTGCCAGGCAGGAAATCCTGACTAGCTCTGCAAAAACGTCTCTTCTATGCCAACAGATGATGAGTTTGCAGTAAAATATTCTCTGAAGAAGCCTGCAAGCACGAGACGCTGGCCCCAGTGACTCACATCCACTCCAGCACCAGCTCTTTCCTCTCTCCTCATCTAGACTCCACAGACTGAGGCACAGCTCTAGGGTTTTAAGAGAGGACATGCAAATTATTACATAAACCAAGCTTCTTTACCCCTTTCCTCATGATTCATAGAAGTTTAGGCACAGTTGTGTTACAAAGAGAAGTGTTACTCAGCAGCACTGAAGTCTGAGGCTCGCTGTAAGCCAGTCCTGGTGTCCAAAGGAAGCAACTCTGCTCTCCCAACTCAAGGTTCATCCCACAGCCCTCCCCTCTGGGGTAACTTCTGTTTGGGAAAGTTACTTGCCACGCAGCTGCATAAATAGGTGTGCTGCACAGCTACAAAGAAAGGAACAGGGCACTATGACAGAGAGAGTTGCAGGACTGCTTCGGATGGCAGCAGCAGTGCCATCTGTCAGGGCTCACCCGCTTACCATCTAGTAGGTGTGTGCGCTGTGTAATGTTCCTGGACACCCAAGTGATCCAGTGCCAGATGCAAGAAGAGCCTGCGCAGTCCTTAGTCTAGCACTATGATGCACTCTCGCTTCGTAGCCTTAGGTCCGGGTGCCACAGGTGACGGGGATGGCGGGACGGGCTCCTCCTGCCAGATTTGAACACCGGTCTCATCACGTGGGTTCCTTTGAATGTAATTCAAAGGCAGTAGATTCATAAAGAAGGATCAATAGATTTCACTTATTAACTCAGGAATTCATCCTTTGTGCTTAGAGAAAACACCACCAAAGCATTTTCTGGTAAATAGGATGTCAGATTTACCCGTTGACCTGTAGTTACAGCACCTATTCACCACAGCACAGGGCCAGTGAGGTACTGCAGGGCACAGACCCCTCAAGTGCCAAACTTCAGTAATGACATACGTCTCAGGCAAATTTCTATGCACTTTCTCATAGCTTTTGTGTAATATTATTCGATTTTAAGTCTTTTGGATTCTTCAGTTGTAGCTTCATGCGTACAGTAACCCTGATAAAATGCAAAATGGTTTTAGGATTTCATGTCATTACTACATGCGTGATTTTACAGTGAAATATCATTGCTTCAAGCCTTTTCCTACACAGGTTATGAGCCGACTCTTCAATAAACGATAACAATTAGCTTTCCATCAACTTAGCACAAAGTCTGGCCAAGAAAACTCAGAACTGTCTGTTCTAATACAGCCAAACTAATGACCTAGATTGATCTAGCCAACTGAGTTGAGTGACTAATTCATATATTGAATTTTGGGCTGGATCAACTTGAGCCAGTAACAAATATATCATTGCCAAGGTTGGTTTCAGCCCTTGATTTCTAAGTACTTTCTCAACATACACTGTAGTCATTCAAGTAAATTTAAGCAGAAGAAGCAACAGCAGAAGTTAGCCTGAGGTTTTGATATTATTATATTGCATTTAAATCAATTATTTTTATATCTTTTTTAATTTTACATCCTAGTTCTCGCATTAACATCCCGCAGATTCCTAACACCAATCCCATTTTACAATTTTTTAGTGTTTTGGTCATCAGGACCATAGGACAAACATAGAACCCTGCCAACAGCAACAATAATTAATAAATTGAATTGATAGTGCTTAGGGTACCTATGTGGTTTTATTGGGAGAAAATACACCAGCTTTTGTTTTGTAAGTGCTAAACCATGACAGTAAACTAGTACTTTTCTAAATGACTGACTTCCAAAATAGATGTCATTCCTCCCCTCTCTTACCGAGTTTCTGTAACATATACTCTCTAACAATGTAACTCTGGCTAGAAAAAGATGAGTAAAAAGATCACTCAGTCTGACAGTGAAAGCATTTTTTCCAGGCCAGTTAAAGTGTTCTGCAAGGTTTTCATTATCTGAGGATCAGAGAGTGAATGGCAATCAAAAACTGCTCTCAGCGTGCCACAAGGTCTCAGCCTGTTCCCATCAGCCTATTTCACAAAACTCGTTCGCGTTACAGCTCTTAAATGTTGGCAACTTGACACAGCTTCTACTCGTGGCTCTCTCACCCGCACCAGTTTATTGCACTGCTTTCCCTGGGACCAGCAGCAGGTTTATGGACACGAACCCACCCCTCCTCAGGCTTCCCAGGGCAACCCAAAGCAGAGCAATAGCCACGAAGCCGAACGCTGTTCAGAGCAGCCGTTACTGCACCCCCTGCCACGGCTACGGCCGCCCAGCTCGTGCTGACCACACCGGCACCTTCGGAGAGGCACAGCAGGTCCCAGGCGTAAACATCGATCCATGGCAAAGCTCCAGCATGGTCACAAGCTGACAGAAAAGCCCCCATATGAAGCTAAATGGAAAGAAGGGAAAAACAGACACATAGCAAGAAATTTCTGTGATTTTTTTCTGTGCAGAACTGGTCAGCTTAAGAAGTTGCAGGTCTTGCTAAGGATGGCCTTAGACATTAACAATATCTTAAGCTTTTAAAAACACAGACCACAATCTTCTTATTCTCCTAACTCCAAAGCTGAGAATCTTGGCAATGCGGTCAGTGGAAAGTTGAACAATTTTCTGCATTGCTGAGCTTAGTACATCTCTAAATTCTAGGTCTACAACTCATCAAAACAATTTCCAATGGCGCTAAGTGGTCCAGGGTAACTGTAAGTGGTAAAATACGCTCCAAGTCCAATGAAGATTTAATCATCTGTTCAACTAAATAGTATGCTGTGGGTGCTGAGCACCAAAGTGATTGAAATACGCAAAAAGAGAGAAAAGGTTAAGAGAAACTACCATTTTATATTACCAAAGGTCCACAGACATGGATAAATTTCATGGGTTTTCTGGTGCTCTTACAAATCTAGAACTAAGAGGTCAGGGCATAGCATAAGCTTATTTTGGCACAGGTAGCACAGGGAATGGCATGATTTATGTTTTTTCAGCCAAAAACAAGTGATCGCATCCCTCTTCAGAGCAAAGGAACAGCAGAGAAGGAATGAAAATGCCACCAAGTCGGTGTTTCCCAGGATGCCTTAAGCGAAGTGCAGCACAATCCCCTTCTGCTGTGATCCAAGGCAAAGCCAAACCAAAGCCTTCACAATCCAGCGAGGGCCGACCCACTGCCAGACCCGGCTCTGCCTGCCGCTAGACTGAGCGCCACCAGCACTGCCATGGACCTGCCTCTCGGGCACAAATCCTCACGACTCCCAGGAAGTCCCAGATGAAGAAGAGGCCCTTCAAAGGGCAGGGGACAATTTTGAAGCTGGGGGGGCAAGTCGTTTTTTTTTTGACTTTGTTATTTTCAGGTAAGCAAGGAATGCCATCACAAGCACTTGGAAACCGCAACTTAACAATTATTTTCACTTATTTTCCAGTTTGTCTCTGCCTCCTACTGTGAAAGGCAGCCACAAATGTACTTCCAGGAATGCAGCTTATAATGCAGAGCGTACAGCTCTGACAGGAAAGGACACCTAGCCCTTTTTGAAAGGTGTTAATGTAACAATTTACAGCCCAGACAGTTTCTCTTTGAGACAGCTTGCCAGCGTATTACAGCTGCATTCAGCGTTGCAGTCCTCATAGCCTCTGTAAGTGCCTCCACACAGCTCTGAAGAAAGTTCAGCCTGTTTCTGTCCCACTCCTTTAATGCATGTTCCAACCCAACTCCTTCCAATGGGGGCTCCAGAATCAGGTATCCTAGTCTAAATTAGATCCAGCTCTTCCAATGTTCTTTTTAAGTGCTTAAATCCAGATAGTGCACATATGGTATGAGCAAAAGTGTGCAATCAGCACAGCTGAGATTCTCAGAAATTTAGGGAAAATAACATAAGGATGTGAATCTTCCTCCAGTGGGAGCCCATGCCAGGAGTCGTTGGTTCAACACGCCAGGCAGAAAATCCCTTCTACTTCTTTCCTCCCAGGCATTTATCAACCACCGAGACTCTGGGAAACTAGAACATATCCCACACTTTGGAAAGGCCCCTGCCGGGGGGAAGCCATCACCTCCAAAACACCTACCACAGGAAACGCAAGGAGTTGGGCTCTGGAAAACATCAGCAGAGAAAGAGAGACACCGCCTATGTCTCCATCTTGTCATCCAGCAAAACCCTCTGCACAAGAGGGCTGGTTCTGTGTAGCAAAAATGTAATTTTAGAGAATAAAACATGTCAACCAGACAACAACTGCTGGTATTAACTCCAGTCTAGTTGAGAGATTTCAGGCTCTGTAATACAATTGATGTCTCCTTGTCATTTCTAATTATTACTTCAGATTGAAAATACAGGCTGTATACCCAAATTAGTGGGTGTCACATAAAAAAAGTACATAATGATATAATTAAATATAGTTTTGATTGTATTAAACCACTCTGCTGCAGCAATAATTTTAGGAGTTATCAGCAACGATTACTATGACAAATACCTAAACCAAACCTAATGCTACATTTCTGCCTACATAAATTTTCTTCACCTAACACTGCAAGTCTCACATCCACCAGTTTAATGTTCCCATTTTAAAAATGAGTCCCTTGTCTCAAGGGGCTTTGAATGCCCTATGCTCTTAATTAGTTGGCTTTTTCTTTGCTGTTACTAAGGCAGCAGAGCTGACAGACTTGAAAAGGGAGGTTCAAAAAACAGTCTGTTCAGCTGCAAGGCATTCAAAAGTAAATGGGTCCTTGAGCAAGCAGTTTGTAGGGAAAGAAGGGAATGCAACTGGAGAGGCAGCCTTACAGCTTTCGATGTGTGCCTGGCCAAAAATAAATTCTGTTGTTCTGCTGTAGAGGTTTCAAGTAGAATTTAGTCTGTTAATTCACATGCTGGTGTGGTTATTGCAGGCTAGATCCTGACAGATCCTAGGCAAGAGCAGTGCCCTGCACTGAGGGCTGTGGCCAGTTTGGATAGCGTTAACAAGAAAAAAAAAAAAGCCAAACCCGTTTCTCTTGGTATTTGGTCTTCAATGTCCATCAGTTTTTGACATTGCTCCAGAGAGGTACAGATCTTGCATTAAAAGACATTGGCAGAATTACCTCTTTCTCATCAGTTCTCTCCGAGACTACCAACACCAACAGAAGTCTGCTGCAAACAAAGTTCCTTCAGTATTAAGATTTTCTGCTGTATCCAGACAGGAAATGACAGTTAGAAAATAGTCATATTAAGCACACTCTTCAGTTCAATATTGCTTTGAAAAAAAGCTTATAGGGAGACTATAATTAGTGTGTTTTTTCACTAGAAAGGAAACTGCAAGACTGCACTCAGTTTTAAAATACAGCTTGGGTAGAGATGGATGGTAGGTTAAGAGGCAAACTGCTGTCCAAACAGCTGGTGCTATAACTCTAGTAAAATTGTAAGTGCTTAGGTGAGAATTACCCATCTGCCTAAGTGCCACCACGCAGTGCACTGCAAAAAAAAAATGCTCCACTGGGTTTTTATTGTTGTGCTTCACACTGGAGGAGAGGTAGGCATAGGAGCGTCAACTCCAGAATAAAGAAAGGGACAGGCTTGGTGAGGATGACCGAAAAGGGAATGTAAAGCATCCTTCCCAGTGCGAGGGAAAGGGACTGAGACACCCATCAGAATGAGGGAAGAAGAAAAGGGAAATGTAGCAATAGAGAAGAAAGAGGAAAAGCATAGGAATAAGGTGGTAACACAGTAGGTGAGAAAAAGAAAAAGCAGCAAATACATGCCGACACTTTTCCTTGCTAAAAGCAACCACCAACCCTACAACCCTCTTCCATGCTTTTCATTCTAAGTTGGAGATGGGTTTACACCTGCCATGTCCACAGAATTGCAGAATAGAGAGAAACTGCAGAAAAATTTGAGACGATAAATGTTACTGTTACAGCTGGTAGGTAGGACACAGATATTGTTCCTCTGTGCATCAAAATAAACTCACCCAGAGAGAGAGAGAGAGAGAGAAAGAAAGGAAAAAAAAAAAAAGAAATCATCAGGCATACAATTCCTCTGACAATAGAAGCTGATACATAAGGAATGATCAGAGCCTTCTTGCAACAGCAAACTAGATTAGACAGTCTTGCAGCATCCTTCCTCTCCTGTGCTCAGAGTTTATCATCACATTGTACAAATTGCTCTCCGTTATCACAACTGGTTGAAATTCAAAACCTCATCTTCCTCTCTCATTTCCACTCTTAGTGAGTTTTCTCCTGCTAGTTGCAGAGTGATTTTCTAAAAGGACCAAGGTCTTCAGTTTCTCTAAATGGTACAGAGTACAATTACAGTGACGCTTGAAAAAAGACATGAGATTAAGTCACAAGCTTATAAAAACTTGCTAGTAATGTGGCAAATAGAAGGTAGAAATCTTGGCACCAAAAATAGTACTAAAGAGTAACATACGCTCCACTCTCAACTCAAAAGGTGGAGATACAAGATTCATATATATATATATACACACGCACACACACATATAAACACACATACTTATTTTTCTAACTTCTCATGGTGGTGACTATGGAGCAACAGTGCATCCTGCAGCAGTCCCGAGTTCACACACAAGGTAATAAGTGCATAGATTAGTTTCTTTTCATAATAATGTTGATTAGTCATTATTCCCACGCAAGAGTGTGTTTCTCATTCCCCACAAAATGAGAGATCTCTCATTTTACATCAAACACAAAACTATATCATGAGATTCTGAAAATATAACAATAAAAAGCTTGACTGGCAAGTTAGAAAAGCTGGGCTGGTCATTAAGAATGAATAAGCAGTCATGAATTTTTAAAAGCAGAAGGTCACAGAGTCGGCACGTTCCGAGGACACAAGCTGGCAGCGAGAACAGGACGAGGAAGCAGTGGTGTGAGGGCAGGGAGCCAGGGCGGCCGCGCGAGCTGCCTGGCACAAGGGCTCCGTGCTCTCCTCGTGCTCTCCCAGCACCCACACACCAAGGGGCTCCAGCCCGCACACAAGGACACCAGAAGAACCTCTTTCCAGTTGGGTCTTTTATCTTGCTCAGCCAGGGGAATAAAAAAATCCTCAAAGAGCAACCAGAAAAGTTTTTGTGCTTTACTTGCATTCAAAGGAGGGAGGTCTGCTGCATTCCTACGGCAATTCTTATTGTCGGTAAGACGTGAACAATGAACTTCAACAGGGCTGTTGAAAAAGTGTGCAGTTTCTATAGGTGAAGAATGTGACTAATCAACATGCTAAATTCAGAGTTGCAGTATTTAGACCTCTGAACACATGAAACCCAAGTGAGGAAGGCTTGACCCGGTGAGAGGGTGCTTCTGCAACCCCTGCAGGCTCCCAAGACCCCCGAGCTGCCCAGCCCTTCTTCGCCTATCGCAGATACCCTCGGTCGCCCCTACAAGCGCCTCACAGCTGCTCTGCTTTGGTGATGGGCTAACAGCTTTCCTGCCTTCCTCCTCCCAGCTTTGTGGGAGGGAGACAAATATACAGAAAATCCAGACAAACCAAAAGGGAAAATAAGCAAGTGGCACAAAGCAGGAATTCAATGCTCTGGACACCAGTAGTTTGGTATTCTCACTATTGGGAACAGCCACATCATTGCAGCACCAATAGAGTGCCTGCTACCTGACGTGATATCATGATCAGAGATCATGATATGCTTCTGTAAAATATCCTATATACTTCTACAGAGTAGTAGGAAAAACATGTCAACCATTTTAACTGATGGAATCATATGACCCAGATAGAGAAAATAGATCTTGGTCTGTTAAAAACCACACACAATTGTGCCGAGAGCAAAAAAAAAATTTATTGGTCCTTTAGATTTCCAATGACTGCTTGTATTATGTTTAGCTACTTAATTCAGGTATTACATACAAAGGATATCTTTTCTTCATTTGCAATGTTAGAGCTAGCTTAACATTCAGTGGAAATGTAAGGAATAAAAGCAACACATTTTTAAATTATTAGTGAAATGCATGATTACTTTTTTCCTATGTTGGGAAGAACCGAGTTCTGTGCTCAGCACCCATCTTCCGTGAAGAGAACGCCCGCATACTCACAGAAGGCACTTGAAATTCCTGGAAGTTGGGATGTCAGGAGGAGAAGGGGCTGGCTATCACTTGGATAACAATGGGCTTGTTTTGAATAAATGCAATACGAGTATAAATTGAAAGAGCCATAAAGCATTAACATACAAAACCTCAGCTGGACATGCTAACTGAAGGCCTGCGAAGCTAGAGCCCAACCAGTGCTTGGTGTCACTGCCAGCATTACTCATCATCTCCACCACAGAGGAGCAGCAGGGCCTTCCTGTAGTCTCCAGATGTATCTTTCTGTTAATATAACAAGACCAATCACCATGAGTCATAACCACAGAAATGCACAGGAAAGCAGCAGCCAGGGAGGACTCCGACAGACAACATGCACGGCCCGCCCACAGGAAATCCACTCGCATGACTCTCCGCTCAGGAATGACGCAAGGAAATTCTCTGCCTCTTACATTAGGAGTTCTGTTTACACAGAGAGACCTTCAGCAACACTGAAAGCTTAAAACTCACTTTCCTGGAACTGGGCTACCTACTGCATGAGATGCGTATGAGAAAGAATTTATCCGCAAGCAAGAGAGACCAAACAGAGAAGCCCAAAGCAGAACTAAAAGTAACAAAGCAACAGCTTTTAAACGTCTGAAGTGCAACCGCTATCACTTAGAGAGGGCCCCACCCCGCTCCCTGGGCTTAGTGGGGAGCTCTGCCACAAACTGCAGTGGGCTGCTCTCCATCTCCCACACTGCTAAAAGCAAGGCAGAAGACAGAGCAACAACTAAGAAATAAAAGCAGTGCTGCAGAAAGAAAACAAACAAACAAATTAATATCCCTGAAAAAAAATGCGAAGGAAAAAGTATTTTGGTTTGAGCTCTTCAGTGAATATTCAACTATCCTGCAACAGCTGGCTTTGGATTTCCTGCTGGATCTTTCCCTTCCTGCTCCTTCCATCCACTCAGAGATTATGATTCAGATAATGATTCTGCCGTGATATTTTTCCCCTCTTTGAGATGACACAAAGAATTCCACATAAGTCCGAGGATGAAACTACAGCTTCAAGATAATATAAACTCCCAACCCCAAAGCAGTTTTCTTTGGCACCAGCCCCTTTCCAAAGCACTGAAAATTAGAAGGAAGCCAGGCAAGAAGAAATAAAGAAGCTAAAAATGGAAAAGCATGAGTAATAATGATTTCTTTTGACTACACTTGCTGTCCTAGGGAACACTGGAAAGAAATGTTCAGCTTTTCATAGGAAATGTCCCCCAGTTCAATGACATCGCTACTGCAGCGCAACCAACACTGCTCTGACTACACTGTGTTGACCTGCCCTAAACACATCTGCTCTCCCATCCACCTGTTTATCCACCCCATAAACTTTTTTTTTTTTGATAAATAGTGGAAAACATATCCCAGGTACCTCTATTTTCTCTGAGAACAGAGCAGCAATCTTACCTGAATCATTTGATGCAATGATTTTGCAAAATTCTTTCTGAGTTCATGTCTAATATCCAGCAGATCAATTTCGCTCCTTGAAACCATGACTCTGATCAGGGTGTCATCATCAGTGCCAGCCCCCTGAAGAAGTCAAATAATATTACAATGTGAATTTGTTATAAACAGGTGCTGTAATGAAACCACAAATACAATCAGGGTACAAGAAGAAAGCAAATGACACCACAAAACACTCCTGGACAGCATTTCTGCTTCAAAACAGAGAACACTTTAGATGGGCTCATAGCACATTCACACCACAGTATGGAGAACAGAGGGCTGCCCATGCGAAATGCTCTCAGCCCTGAACACCCATGATTATCACACCTCTTATTTCATAGGTCCCATCTTCACAGGCTTCAACTGTGAATGCCCAGATAAATCCTAAATAATCTAGTTCCAAGATTACACAGCAGTGGATCTGATCATCACCATCACTGTCACATGTAAATCACCCTTTCAAAAATCCCAGGCTTCTGGAAAGGAGTGTATAAACCCTAAAAATGACTAGGAGAAAGCACATAACTTATTGTACAGCCACACATAGCTGTACAATCCACAAATTATCCACTTGCGTATTATGAAGGTGAGTTTCAAAGTAAGTCTTTTCCAACCACACAAGCTTGCTCGAATCTTCTGTTTGACCTCATTATTTTGGGAGTTCCACTTTTTATGCTGGGAAGCAGTGAATGTCCTGACCCAGGTGCTCAGACAAGTCAGATTCCAGGCAAGCTGAAGCAATAAGTTTCTGCATGTTGCCCCACTAATGCACCTCAAGGAAGGAATTAGCAGAGCCCTCCCTAAACTCCAGGGTTACTCAGTTTTCAGAATGGGTGTAATACTCTCAGATTACACCTAAAAAAAATGTCCCAAAGTTGCCCTAAAAATATGCCAAGAAAATGCTGGTTTCTGATTAGAATTTGTCATAAAATGCTGGTTCAGCTGAAGTTTTCTTAAAAGCTTTCTTATATAAAGTTCTTAATGATTATTATTAATAGGAAAAAAACCAGATCTCACCAATAGACTAATACAGAAAGTGGATCCATCACAATATACACATAAGAGAGCCTGAAATCTTAGAGATAGCTTTCTTGTTGTATTCTTAAAAAAAGCAATTGCTCCTCATACAGCTCAGCCTACTGATATAGTATTTTATATTTTCCATCTGAACCTTATTTTACTTTGATGTCTATAAAGCAGTAGAGCAGCTTTTAAAAAATTAAGCTGTAATTTCACCTCTTTCCATTAATTCTCAGGCTGACACCTCATCAACACAGCCATCTGCTGGCAAATATTTCAGTGCTTTTCACAGGGGGTGGAGGGGGAAGTCTTCAGGGAATCTGAGAACTTGCATGAAAACAGAAGAATCCTAACTTTCCTAGGATTTGAATTAACATTAGCCATTGTGAGTTACAAATACAGTTTGCATTCTTATTTCTTCCCACCCAAAAGAAGGCAAAGCCACCAGAGAAACAGTTCTAGTGTACAGACTTCCCATGAGGTCCCCCTAAAGAATCTTCAACTATAAATTCTCGCTTCATATTGTTTAGTTTTTCTTTTTTTCCTCTCTGAAAAGCTTTCTTTGCTTCTCAAAATGGGATGAATAATCCCTTAATGTGTTTTAAAGCTAACTCCAGCTTCAGTAGGTAAATACTCTTCTTCAAAAGAGCCACAGCACAATCTGGTGTTTAGCTTTTGGTCATCCTTACTTTCTAAATGCATCTAACACATAAAGATACATATATACACACACACATACACACACACATACACACACACACACACACACACACACATATATATATTTATATTTAGCAGAGTGTGCTCAGTGGATCTACCCAGAAGATTTGTAGCATCACAAGATCAAGCCCCCCAAAAAAGAGCTGATCAAATCAATGTTTCCCATAAAACATTTTGGGTCTGACAAACTTCCAAAGAACTTGAAGAAAAGCTTATGAACTCTTTGCAGGCTGACAGATGTACAGTCCTCCAAGCTTTTGCATATGCTTTACAGTATCTTGTTGCTATTTGCAGGAAAAGCAAAGGAATGACAAGCAGGTAAAAGACAAAGGAACTGTAGCTGGAGGAGATGAAGAGTGATGTATAGAAACCATATATTTACCTTCATGGAATAATACAGGGTCTCAGCAAAATAGGCAGGAATGCTTCGGACACATTTCACTAAAGAGAGAAAACATAAGTTAATGACTGCTGTTCAATGCAGGGCAATCTTTTTCTGGCAAGACTAGTCAGCTATGGGCATTTCTGGACCACGTCTCCAGTTTTAACAATTAAGTTTACAGCTAGCCAACCCCTTCTGCTACAACTCTTTGCATTTGGGTTTTTAAAGTTAACACGTCCTCTAACAGGAAAGAAACCGTTCTCGCCAAGTTCTCCCACTGGTTGCAAGCCACTGTGGCACTGTATTGAAGGAGCTGCCAGGAATACAAACACAGACAGAGTTTTGTCTCACTTCCTGGTGCAGGTGCACGTGGCTGAAAAGCATGGAATTCTCTTCCTCCCACACGTTTCTATTAAAGGAAGAGTAAAGACCTATTTTCTAACTGCAAAAATATGACTTGGAAAGGAGGCATGTCTTCAAGCCACTTCCTATACAGCTGTAGTTTAAGGGGCCAGAGGAGTAAATGAAAGGTGGGCAGCCTTAGATCTATGAAAGCTGTTAATTACCAACTGCCAGAAGCAGCTTCTCCAAATCACCAGAGGTTTCACGGTCAATGGTTTCTTCAATTTGAAAGCCAGAAATAGTCATGTATTTGTCAAACACTGGAAAAGAAGAAAGTGTGCAAAGAGTCACACATATAGCTAGTATTCCTCCTAGCACCCATGTGAGTGCAGGTTAATTCCATCTGTACCTTAGCCACTGCTCAAATGTTATTTCCCACTCACGCTTCCCTCTGTCCTATTTTAAATGTCTGTTTCCTATTGGGTTGCTACTCTACAACATATTCAATCAGAGACCATGGGAAGAAGTTATAGGCAACGACAAGCATTTTTTCCCCTCAGGAAACAGGTATTACTAGCCTGAACTTCAGTTGGTACCAGCAGTTCATGGAAATTGAGAATGATGTTGTTGACATTAATGGAAGCAGCCACCTCACTTGCACACAAAGCTCTTCCCCCATATTGGGCTACTGCATCCGATTAACTCTGTGCAAACAAACTGGCCTAGGGGCAATCTATTCAACTTCTGCATTCAGGAGTATCCAGAAGACCCAGGTTTTCTACTGTTAACAACTCCTCTGGGAAATCTGCATTTCTACAGTGCTAAATAAATACTGAGTACATCAAAACAAGCTTTAGAATCACCTTAATGCAGGAACAAAACAATAAAAATCACAAACTAAAATTTTCTTTGCGAACTCAAGTCTTACAGGACAAGTTTAGTGGGGGACACCTAAAAAAATATGCACCTATAAAAGGGTTGATCTTTTCAGGGCTGGATGTCCATCGGATGATGATGATTTGCAACAGACTCTCAGCATCACTTCTTTTGCCATGATATCTCTTTCAAAAAGGGGAAAAAATAAAATAAACAAGTACCCCCCCCCCCAAAAAAAATAA
>JAVCKT010012336.1:35548-46679 GCA_032273925.1 Rhynchotus rufescens | reverse complement strand
GCCGGGCCGGGCGGGGCGGCGCTTTGCGCGCTCTCTGGCGCGGCCGCTCCGCAGCGGCTCCGCGCCGTGGGTCTGTGCAGTGGGTCTGTGCGGCGGGTCCGCGCCGCGCCGTGGGTCTGTGCCGCGGGTCCGCGCCGCGCCGTGGGTCTGTGCCGCGGGTCCGCGCCGTGGGGCCATGCCGTCCTACACGGTGACCGTGGCCACGGGCAGCCAGTGGTTCGCGGGCACGGACGACTACGTGTACCTGAGCCTGGAGGGCACGGCGGGCTGCAGCGAGAGGCACCTCCTGGACAAGCCCTTCTACAACGACTTCGAGCGCGGCGCGGTGAGTGCGGGTCCGCGCCCGGCTGTCCTGCTCCGCAGCCCGGCTGCGCTCCGCTCCGCTGCGCTCCCGCGCGCTCGCCCCGCGCAGCCTCCGCGCAGCCCCGCGCAGCGGCTCCCGCCCGGGGCTCTGCCCGGCGGGGCTCGGCAGCGCGGGCTGCCGCGAAGGATCCCGCACGGCCTCCCCGGGAACGCCAGGGAAAGCCGTTTGCTGAAGGATGATGCGGGAACGGTGGTGTGTGCACGTATGGTCATGGATTGTCTGAAACCGGAATCCTAGGGGAGATTCCCTAGCAAATTCAGAGGCGTGCCGACTGATGAGATTGAAGTTACTCTTGTTTTTAAACAGTTATTACTCAGAAGTGTTGCTTAGCTCTTTCAAGTAGATGCCCGCTCTCTCTTCCTTATCCGTTCAATATTCCCATATAAGTGGTAACTCCATCAGCAAGAGAGGTTGAATAAGACACGAGAGCATCCTGCAAACCTGTGCTGAAGATGCTGTCCTGGGAGCGGAACCCAGGAGATCCCAACTCCCCCGGGAGGAGATGAGGTCTCGGGTCGCCAGCAGCTGAGCAGTTTCAGCTTAGCCCAGTTACAAAAGGAGGTTCACTAATTTTGAGAGAAAGCCACGATGGCGAGGCCAGCAAATCTCCGATTGGATTAGATCCCATAGCAGGGAGAAAATGCCGTGGTGTGGCATTAGGTGTAAGGTGAGCGGCTGCTCCTAAGCTGCGGCAGGCTGGTTGCAGCAGGGGCAGGTACCTGGGGGTGCTGCGCACCCTGGGGAGCCGGGCGGTTGTGGACGTCAGCAGCATTATGGCAGTGGAGGTGTGTGCCCAAAAACAGTACGTTTGCTTTGGGAATTTAACTTTTAGGCACATTGGAAAGTTTTTACCTGTATGCTGGCATTTTATATAAAATATGTTGTTAGCTAAGTACACTTTCTGAGGTAGAGACAGCTGTAGGTGTTTCCTAGAGCAAAAATCTGTGACTAAACCCAGATCAGTACTTTTTTCCCTAGCCGAATTTGTTATTCCCTCTCATTCTATGTGTTTATGTTTAATACTACAAATGTACATCCATTTTTTGATCTGTATTTCCCGTGGACAGCAAGTTCCACAACTGGCTGGAAACTTGCAGTATGATGTGCCGAGTCTGGGTTTTGAATGCAGTGTTTTCTTGGGCAGCACTGTGTGTTTCTCCAGGTACCTGCTCGGGTAACACTGTCCTCAGAACACAAACCTTTATACCAGTTTAGACAACACTAAGTTGTCTAAAGAAAGAAAAATAATATATAGTTACAGGACTCTTCCTCCTGCTCCTTACTCTCAAGAAAAGGCAAAAGACTAACAGGTTGGTTTGCCTGTCAAATGCAGCATTTGAAACCAGTTCTTAGTATTTCTTTCACTAACATTGCTCCTTTTCCACAAAGCAATTCAATCTGGAACATGTTTGCAAAAACAGACTTTTCCAGAGGCTAGCCAGAATTGTGTTGGATCTTGTAAGGTATTTTCCACTTTTGCCGCTTCTTTTCTAAAGGTTGGATCAAGCTCAGTAATTCCATCATCCAGGCAATGGTTTCATTTGAATTAATGCAAATTGAGGCTCTTGCTAGATATGATGAATGCAGGCTTGGACCAATTTTGAATAAGAGATTTGCCTTTCAAATGCTATATACGAAAGAGATGCGGAAAACCCAAGGGGACTGACGCAATGGAAGCTCCATTTTCTCCTTATCTTCAAGTATTGGACACGGGCAATTTGGAAAATCATATTCTTTTTTCTTAGTGACTTTTGAATAAGATATTTCAGCGAGTGACACAGTGCCACTCAGTTCTCTGTTTGTTCCTGTTTTCCCTTCTTTCTGCTGCAGTTGAAAGAAATGCACTCCCTGGTATTTCCAGGAGGGCAATAGGGCTCTTTGCACTTGGAGTTTGTGCTTATGAAGAGAACTTGCCTGTGTCGTGACCCCTTTTGCAGTATCAGGCTCATCAGTAGGAGGCTCCCCTAAAAAACCCAGGTTTTGCAAGAGTTTTAGTTGCTTGTACAGGATGCGCTGTGGGTTTGGACAGTCCAACGGTCCTTGTCACTTCTTTCAACTGTTTATGAATGAATTATCTGTCATTTAAGAATATAAGAAGCAAAGTTAAAGAAAAGAGCTAACGAGAGAGAAAAGAAGAGCTGTCAGAAGAGAGCCTGGGCCCATGGGAGCAGTGAAGGCTTGGAAGCAGCAGTGCACATTTTCCCGTTAGCCTGGCTGGCCTGGCAGGCAGGGAAAGCGGCGTGAGAAGTCGAAAGGGAACCTCACGGGCAGCAGTGCCCTTAGCTTGGGGACTGTGATGGTAAGGAAAAAGATTAAAAACCTTCAGGAATATTTGGGCTAATTGAATGTCCTTTTTGCATTATACTGACACTGATTTTTGCAGCTAATTTAGTTGTTTGCCCAAGGAAGGAGTTCCTGGCGAAGGACTCACTACAGATGTGACATTTTTGTCAGCATTTTGGGTCTGATTCACTTCACTCTTTCATTTTAAATCTTAGATATATTTAAAGAGATATGAGGTCATAGGGACTATAGAAAAGCATACATATAAGTGAGGACTTCTTGAAGGATTTTTTTAGCTGAACATTTAAAGAAGACAAGGCTAGTCAAGTATCTTGAACAGTGAGGAGTTCATGAGAAAATGAGACTCATTCAGGCTTTCTGTGCCATAGAAGTCACTTGACAGCAAAGGGTTTTCGTGAGGACTTAAGCTAAAAATAATGCAATTTCCTTTGTCCAGATAACTGTTTCTCTTCAGAGAAAGAACTAGAACTAGAATTAAGTGAGAAGATGAAGCAAAAACCCTGTGGTAACCAAATACAAAACAAAGCTGATCCAGATGCAGTTTAACGTTTGCTTCTGTAGCTTTATGGCATTAGTCTTTGCATTTTAATTCCCTTTACAGTGATGAACAGAAGTGGATAATAACTCACGTTGGGCTTGTCAGTTCATTTGGACTGTGTGAAGGTTGTCACCTCTGTAAGGTGGTTACTTAGAACTCAGGACTTAAAGAACAACAGGAACAACAGTAAAATGAAAGAATTGATGTTATGTTTGCAATTATATGTAGAGGTGTGCATAAGGAGGAAAAGCTTGAATTTGACATAGGTGGTATTGCAGCCTGTGGCTGGTAATAATTTTACAAAGTGCTGTTTACAGAAATACTGACTTAGTGCAAAACTCCAGCCTAGTAGGAAGCTTATAATTGCGAGCCTACAGTCACATTTTATTGAGAAAAGCAGAAGCTGCAGGAAAATGAATGTGAAATAGTAAAGATTTAAGTATTATTTAGAAATAAAAAAATGTAGCATGGGAAATAATCTAAGTTTATTTACCTACATTTTCCACAGGTCATGTAGAATTCTTGGTGCTGATTGACAGGGGTGAAGCCAAGAAGGATGGACCTTTGGTGACAGGGAGAGAACGGGATGTCATTTGAAATCAGCTTCTGTGGGAAGAAGGAATTTTGTCTCCCTTCGCTAGGAGCTCGGGGTGTTTGTCTCCCATTCCCCAAGTGCCACTGTTGTCATTTAAGAAAATATATTACTGTGATTTTTCTTCAGTTGAGCAAAGCCTTTCAATATTTTTCAGCGTGCCCAGCTGCTTCAAGATCATGAATCGTCATGGGAATTAGTTTACTTCTGTGCATTTCCCTCTTAACTGCTTGGAGATAGTCTGTGAAAAGGATAATGCACAAAGGTGAATTCATTCCCTTGAGATTTGGCAACAAATTAAAAAAAAAAAATACCGTTTTTACTGAAAGAAGTGGTTCTGTCCTACTGTGGACTTTCAAAGAAGTGAGAGACATTATAATGTGTTGATTGAAATCTTAGTTCTGGCCTTTCGATTTCTCGGTCCAGGTCCTGGCAGACAGCTGCTGTCACCCCAAGCTTGGCCAGGGTTGTCATGATGTCTGAGAAGCACAGGGGGATGCAATTCCCTTTCGTGACCACTTGTTATGCACGAGTGTGCTATTGACCTCAGCAATGCAAATTTTGAGTGAAGACGTGATAAGGTTCATTTTTCAAGGAAACAGTTGCTGTTGCAGTGTAGCACTCGTCCTGCCCAGTTTCCAAGCTGATTGAAGCACGTCACTGGGTGAGGATAGGCAAGGACAATGCTTCATTGTCTGCAGAATGGAGACATTTTCTCCATTTTCTGGAGAAAATTTCATTTTCTCCAACTTCTGTGAGTCAATTAGATGTGACCAACTTTATGAAAGCTGGTAATTTTATATAATGCATTATGAGGGTTTGGACTAGATGACCTCTGAGGTCCCTTCCAACCTTAAACATTCTATGATTCTATGAGCGAAGTGAGGCCTGCCATTCCAAACCTGGTGGACAGATCAATGGCTTCATCCCAAAATGATCACTGCAGCTGGTGAATCATGCACAATTCATAGGAAAGGGTGGTCTCCTTGGTCAGGAGACTTGAGCTAAAATGGGAGAGGAAGGGATGCCAAGGGATCCTCCTAATCATATTTTTTCCTCTAATCATGTGGGTGAAAATTGCCATCCATCTTTCTTTTATAACAGCTGAAGTAATAGGTGCCGTTTGAAAGCATTTAAAAATGACCTTATTTCCTTTTCCTTCTCTGGGATTTATCTTTCTTCAATTTGTGGCGTTGATCCCTTGGTTAACTAGGCTTTCCCTAGAAATTAGTGCAATTGGGGGAATACATGAGGGGCCTGGGGAGGTTTGGGAAAGTGCTCCTGGAAAGAGCGAGCCAAGCAGAGCATCGTGTTCTGGTCAGGAGCCCAGAGACGGAGCTGCGGGCGGCTGAATTGCTGCAGGGCTGCAACACGCTCAGGAACAGGGCCCTGTGCTCTCCATTTCAGCAGCTAATTGGGTTCTAAGAGTGATGACTGTGTTAAGTAAAATTAAAAGAGAGCGAAGGCTCATCTTGTATCAACATTGTGCTTAGCAGGATTTTGTTTTGAGCAGAGTAGGTTTGCCTGCTATCGTGATTGCAATAGCTAATTCAGCCTCGTTAAGATGTGCTTCGCAGTCCCCATTTTCTCTGAGCTCTTGAAACTGTTGGAAAGGAAGAGTCAATTCCTGCTCTCCTCAATTGGGACTCAACTGCCTATTTTTAGGATGAGAGTTCAGAACCCTAAATCTATCAGATCACCCCTGTTCCCTGGCAGTTTTGTAGGCAAGCAGAATTCACACCATGCAGTGGTGTCACCCTGGTGGCCACCGTGCTGTGTGCAGGGGGCTGGTGCTCTGTGGCTTTAGGGGGCTAGAGCACTTACCTGCTTGGCTTGGTGCTGTGCCTGCCCACAGATGTACTCACCCTAGCAGAGCCGAGAGGCTGTACCCATTTCATGGCATCTTATGGAGGAGTCTGACATCTGATGTCAAGCCTGACAAGTCAGCATGGCCTTTGGTGGCTTCTTTCCTCATCTCGTGCAAGCAAGAAAGCTCCATGTGTTGGTGCCACACCAGTTTGCAGTGGATGCCAGACAGGCTTATGAAAAGCTGGTCGTGCTCTGGGTGCTCAGGGGATCACTGACTGTATTTCTGCTCTGCAGGTTGACTCCTATGATGTGACTGTGGAAGAAGACCTTGGAGAAATTCAGCTAATAAAAATTGAGAAACGAAAATATTGGTACCACGATGACTGGTATCTTAAGTATATCACTGTAAAAACTCCTCTTGGTGACTATCTGGATTTCCCATGTTACCGATGGATTACAGATGAAAAAGAGATCGTCCTGAGAGATGGAAGAGGTGAGATCCATGGGAAATCACATGGTATATGAAGCATCCAGGTTTCCTCTACCTCTCTCTCCCCTTCCTCTGCATACCTTCCAATCTTCTTTCCCATGTGCAGCCCGCATGCCAGCACTCCTCTGAATTCCAGGGAATGGCTTCTCCCTGCTGCCCAGGACTTGCTCATGAGCAGTTTGTTGGTCTGGATGCTGGCTGTTGAGTTAGGAGAGTGGCAGGAGAGATTCCCTAGGTTTGCTGGAATATGAAGGCTGACTCCAATGAAAATTTCTTCTGCTCCTGGAAGCCCTGTTGGTCTTTGACCTAATGTCCTGTTGTTGTCTCCTAGGGAATCCCTCAATACGTATTTTTTTTCCCATAATTCGGTACGTGGAATTTTTCTAGATTTCTCAAGAATAAAATAAAAATCCAGAAATAGGCACTAGAATTGGCTGGAAATGGCAGCCTCACTTTTCCCTTTTGTACTGTCAAGCCCAGGAGAAGGCCAGATGAGATGGATATGGCTGCTGTGAGTAGCAGTGACCAACAGAGAAAAGTGTTTTGGCACTTCTGTGCTCTGTTTGGGGAGCTGTTGGACCTGAGACGTGTGTTTTGACTGTCTCTGATTACCCACATAACCAGGGCAGTCATTTCTCACCAAAACTTGCTTGTTCCCCTTCATGGTTTCTTTGTGCAGCTTGGTTGCTGTAGTGGCCCGTGGCATGAGTGCCTGGAAAACAACGAACAAAAAACCCCACCAAAACCAAACAAACACCCTGACACAGTGTATGGAGTGGTGGGAAGTGCATGTTTATCTTCCCGTTAAGTTTTTGTCTGCCTGGCTAGAACTTGCTCTTGGCTGAGGACTTTTGTGTTTAAAGCCTTTTGTACAATAATCTTTCAGTTTCTTTTTGATCTTCAAAGGGGCTTTCCATACTTCTTCATTTGATTTGTAAAAATTCTGGTCTTTCAAAGAAAGCAGCTTTCCATGGAGTTAAGATATGGCTTGGTAAAGGAAAAAGGAAAGTGGCGTCCTGTCTATAACTTTAGCAGCCAGCTGAAGGCTTCTCACCCTGTTTTGTCAGTTATCTTATCTCCAACATTTCCAGCTCCAAACCCCAAACAGCTATTTCCGTGAAACTCTTTCTGACTTTATCTGCCTTCCCTTTTGTATATGTAAAGTGAGTCAGATACTTTGCTCTCTCCCCATCTCTAAGGAAGTCGATGTGTTATTTAATCCTATTATGAATAAATGATCAGAAGAGCAAGCTGTCAGGGAATTAAACTTCTCTGTTTTATTCTCTCTGTTCTCTGTTCCCATAGTAAGAAGAAATACTTAGTCCTCCAAGCAGATAGGGGAGAGCATGGTTCCATGTAAATGTAATGTACAATGTAAAGTTAATTCAAATCACTATTCAGATCATTTAACAGTGGATGCATACACCAGATATCTACTGTAGGTATCTAGGTTTTAAATAGAGCTGAGATAGATATTCCTAACTTAAGTGCATTGGCTAAGTTGGGAAGTTATCTCCTTCCACAAACTCCTTAGTGATCTATGGTTCTGCTTCAGGAATTTAATAGAATCACACAACTTATTAAAGATGTAGATCGGAAGTTTGAATGTTTGGAAGCATTTCCATTCTTCTCGAGATCTGGGCATTGACAGATAGAGGGACTCTATGCCTTTCTTTTCTTTTCCACAGCAAAGCTCTCCCGGGATGACAAGACCCAGATTCTCAAGCAACACAGACGCAAAGAACTAGAGGACCGGCAAAAAATGTACCGGTGAGTTTCCTCTCCTGTGGTTCCCCAGAGAATGCCAGCCCTGTTTTCCTCCAGTCACCCTTTAGCACCCCTGCTTTTGTATGTGGATGCTAGCTGGCAGCCACAGAAAGGGATTGAACATTGGATGGTGACTCTGCCCCAAACATCAGTGTTAAAGCAGAGCAAGGAGGAGTCACAGAATGAGGTGTGTTGGGACCTATGGCTGCCCCATGTGCGTCCTGGAGTGTGTCACAGCCAACAGCTTGGAACGCTGCAGTGCTGTTAATCAGACCCAGCAAATCCAGATCAGGTGAGATATGGCAGAAGAGGAGTGTATTCAACTTAGCTTTTTTTCTAGTTAAGTGAAACTGAATTCCTGTGTTTGCCATATATGGGTTTTACTTGTATGGAATTCACTGCAAGTAATGATCATCTTGGTGCAAAGAGTGTTACCAGTTTTGAATCCTAAATAACCCTCTGTGGAGGGTCTTGATGTGAATTCAGTGATATAGTTTGTGTGGGGGTCCTCTAGTGCACACTTGTGCTTTCAAAGAAGTGTCAAAGACAGATTTTGTTTGCTATTTGTATATAGTATTACACTGTGAACAGGACTTAAACATGTCTGTTGTCACCAGAGGTTATCAGCTGCTATAGCAAGTTAGTCCTCTTTCTTGCAGGCAGGTTCAGTGGATGATTTGGCTCCTTTGGAGTGAAATGTAATGTGGTACCAAAACAAAAGGGGCGTTTTCATTTTCAGAGGTGCTTCCCTGCAGTTTTTTCCAACATTTATACTTCTATAGACTTTTTTTTCTGATCAAGAGAAGGTCACAAGTGAGGAATGCTGTCTTTCATTAACAGGTACCTCCAGAAGACATAAAACATTTCCTTTCCTTAGAAACATGCTCTTCTTCAGAAGTACAAGGTTTTCCTGCATTATGAGAATTAGGATTAGAAGAATAGAGGTTCCATTCAGTATTAATTGATTGAGCCTTGGTATATGGGTTGTTTTCATTTAACTGAGAAAGGATCTTGCTTACAAATGATGTAAATAAAACAGATTAAACTTAAAGCTTAAAGCTTTAAGCTTAACAGATTAAGCTTAAAAAGACAGCTCCAAAAAGATATTTGCTACAAAATTTGATTTATGTATGCAAAAAGGAAGGCAAAATCATTTGTAATTCCAGGGAGAAAACAATTTACAATTCAGATGCAAAACTGATAACACACAATGAAGTCAGTGTGGCAGGCAATTTGGCAAGAACTTTGAAACATTTTTTCCTCGAAATGACCTTTTCTTTTGAAATAAAAATTCTTCCACATCAGATGCCAAGGTGAACAGCACAATGTAAGAACATGTGTTGTAGGGAAAGGAGAACTTTCCTTGTGTCGTGACTGTTAGGAGGCAATGCGCTTCAGAGGAGCTAAGGCAAAGCTTATGTGTCTCTGGTAGAATTTTCTTGGAGAAAACGTGCCTGAGCAATTTTAGCTGCTACTCAATCTGCAGGGTTTGGGGTGCTTTTTTTTTGGGTTTTTGTTTTTTGTTTTTTGTTTTTTTTTTTTGCATATATAGGAGAGGTGACATTCCTGCTCAGTGACTTCTGCACTGCCAGTTGGGTAGAGCGTTGTTTTGAAGGTAGCAAAGTAGGTCCCTGAGCACATCTTTGGAGGCTGGGAACTTTTAATAGGGGCACAAGTCACTTTCAACTGCGTGTTGCTGTGTCTGTCCATTGCGTGATTGTCTCCAAAAAATCATTAAGGCAGCATTTCAGATGGAACCCTCAAAAGGAGGCTAATGGGATCAAAGAGTGTAAGGCAGCAGGCTGTCCCTCTTCCTTAAATATAGCTAACCAATTTCAAAAAAAAAAAAATTACAAGTGTTTGGAAATATTACAGATATTGAGTTACTTCAAGTTTTGTGAGTCTAAATTGCCAAGAAGATGCCTTTGATGGTACTTCAGGTATCCATATGATACCAAGAAGTACTCATGTATTATAAGTCATTTTTATTGTTCCAGGTTATCCTGCTGAGTCACAGAACTAGTGTAGGTGAAGGTATGTCAGCTGTACCATCAATGCTGGTAATATAGTTATGGTTAATGTAACCTCTCCTTTCCTCAGCTGGAAGGAGTGGCATCCTGGCTTTCCGCTGAGCATCGATGCCCATTGTCACAGCGAACTGCCCCGTGACATCCAGTTTGACAATGAGAAAGGAGTTGACTTCATTCTGAACTACTCTAAAGCGTAAGTGTTTGTGGAACTTCTGGAGTCCTGGAAAAACTTTCTGGAGGTGTGAAAAGGATCTAATTACATTTTAAGTTAACTTTTCAAAATAAAATTTTCTTTTTTTTCTTCCAGCTGGTTGTAGGGTTAATGAAAATAGGAAAATACTGAAGGAAATGATATCTTTTTCTTTTTTTGAAATTAATATTTTAAACTTTTCAGACTTTGCTGACGGGCAAATATGTAGGAAATAGAATTGATGTTTCACATCTGCTATTCCAAGCAGGCATCAAATCTCAGAGTTTCCCAATGGAGATGCTCCTCTCCTTTGGCTGTGTAGGGAAATGAGTTCTTAAAATCAGTCACCAAAAAAACAGAGATTGGTATGTGTGTCCCCATGAGACCATGCTGAAGGTAAGTTGTGCTCTGAGTGTGCTCTCGCTTAATCACAGGTGAGTGTATTCTGCCTGAAGCAACAAAGTCACCATGCACCCACTTGTACTTGTCATATCATTGAAAGAAAAATAGTCTTGGCCAAGGGATGAGCTCCCTCAAATATGGTAGGATTAGTGAGGCAAATAAGCCCACTGTGCTCTATGAATCCCATTCAAGTTGTGTGTGTCTTGCTGCTTTACATGCCTTCAAGCAACAGGTCTTGCCTTGACCTTGATCTGCCTTAGGATCAACATTCTTTGCTACAGCTTCACTATCTGGAATCTGCCTGATTTATTGTCTTACTGTTCTAGGCACCTTCTCCATTTTACTGCTTGCTGTTTCCCTAGGCTTGCTGTGCTTTTTTACCTTTTCTTTTGCAGTTCTCTTCAAGGTACCTCAATTTAACTATTGATAGCAAACGTACTTTTCTAGGGTTCTACTTTTATCAGATTTTCAAGAAGATTTACTGTGGCTTTGTGACCTCTCTAGTGAACATACACTCTGGGGCTCTCCTTTTATCAGATTTTTAAGAAGATTTACTGTGGCTTTATGACCTCTCTTTGCTCTATTATCTGCCCTGCTCTATTATCTATCCCTGTGTGGTGGGCATGCTTGTCTTTGCAGTTTGGA
>JAVCKT010012336.1:0-32297 GCA_032273925.1 Rhynchotus rufescens | reverse complement strand
GAACCATAATAATAAAGGAGGATAAAGCCAAAAGTAAAATAATAGCATCTTCCTTTCTACCTTTCTAATGCTGTTGCCCCTCTCTCTTTTCTTTCTTCTTCTTTTTTTTTTTTTTTTTTGGCAAATCAGACATGCATAACTTCGTTACTTGATGACTCACAGCAAAGGCAGAACCATGCTGAGCTGGCCAAGCAGGGAGTTTTCCAAAAACAAGAATCAGATGGATTTATATGCTCTCAGAAAGAGGATTTTAGACTGTTCATTTCTTAGCCATAGGAAACTAGATTGATAACAAATTTCAATTACTTTTAGAGCATATTCACTCCTCTCGGGCAAGTCCTTCAATGTAAACAGCTTTGTGGTTGATCTGCTATTCTGCTTTTCCTCCATCTCACCTTTTTTGAGCAATTTGTATATTATCTTTCATCTCAGTTGACAAATCTGCAAGCAACAACGTCTAGCTCAAAGGTATCCAGAGTAGCTGAGAGGAAACATTCATTAAACAAGTTGGGTAACCAAACTGCTGAAATAGTGACCATTACTGCAACTAACAACAAAGCTAATATATTCTAAAAAAATACTGCACCGCGGCTACCAGTTTACTGCTGGAATTCCTTTCCCTGTGTGGAATACAGGTTTAGGGATCAGGAAGGAACGAACTCTTAACGTTCCTGAGTTTTCCAGCAGTGGATCTCTAAGTATCTTAAGTCTCGGCATCCATAGCTCTCCCTTCCCTTCACTTAGTCACCGTACTTTTTAAGGCATCTCATGAAGTAATAAGCAAAACAGGACATGGTTTGCACTAAAATCTGAATGTACCCACAATTTTGATGCCAATTTCAGTTTTGGCCACTATGTCCAGAATGTATAAAGATTGAGCGACTTTTTTTTTTTTTTTAAAAAAAAGGGAACCTCAAAAAAAACTCTCACATTTTGGGCTCCATTTGTGTACTCCTTTTGCAAAACAATGGGTAGAAATGACATGTGGGGAAAAAACAAACAAATAATATATGCATACATATATATAAATAAAATCACCCACCTGAGCATCTTGCTCAACAAGCGCCTCATCAACACGGCCATCAGGATCTCTATTTGCCTAAAGAGAATTTGCAGAAGTCATTATATTGATAGACTAGTTGCTTTTTGATTCAGATGTTACATTCAGCTTGCAAGAGTGACTGTGAGAAGCCCATCCATAGGGCAGCTTCTCCAAAACAAATCTTATTTATCCCTACTGCTTGCATACATCATAATGAAATAAATGCTTTGTTTTTCCAATACCATCAATAGCATCAGGGTCACTGCTCACTCTGGAGCATCACAGAAGTTTCTCAGGCGAGGGCTGTGGAAATAACCTGTAACAGAGCTCCAGAATGTCCCCATCACCTTAATGGAAGTTACTCAGTTTCAGAACCAATCCTGCCCATCAGCATGTCTGTCTAGAATCCCAAGACAGTAAGTAAGAAGTATCAGACAAGAAAGAAGAAATGAAGAAGTGAGCAGGAGTACATATAATTTCAGTTCATCTGCTGCACACCCCAGCAGGGGCGGTGTGCTGCAGCCCAAGATTTCAGTGTCTCCCCTACACACGTTTATAGATACCGACCTGCAGCAGAACCACAAGCAGTCTCTGAAAATGGCCAGATGTTTCAGATGTGATCTTATCCTCCAAGTTGGCCTCATATTCTGCAAAATATCAAACCTATTCATCACCTTACTGGCTTCTGGAGTACTTTTATGAAAATATCTTTTTTTTTACAATTTATTTTTGACTCACAGTTTGTGGAATCATTTATCAAAAATAGTTTTAATAAGCCAAACACATACTATCCCATTTACATTATTGTATAACAGTGGCAAAAAAATAGCCTCCCAAGCCCACAATAGGAGCTGATTAGTCAAAATATTATAAAATACAGGGTGTGCCACAAACAGGCTAAACTCCTTAAAAGAACTAAAGGGCATAAAGATATGCTGGTACACTGTATTAGAGCACTCCAGTGAGCAGGAGCTCAGGAAAGTTTCGTTTTGCTTGCAAAACCTAACAGCATCAACAAGCTTTGCCCTTGGAGACCTTAAGTCTTGTCTTGAACCTTTTTCAGATGTGACATTTTCTTATGTGGCAGAAAGCTGGATAGATATAAAATAAGTGTATTAAATTGCTTTAAAATCACTACCAACAACATCCAAAAATCATAGAGGGAAATCTATGTGTGGATATTTATGTGCTTCAGCTCAAATCTAGAAACATGGCAAATAAACGAACCAAAAGTTGTACTTGCTTGCTTTAGCACAAATGCATTTGACCACAGTCCCCAGCAGGAAGCAAACAACGGCTTCCATTTACGTGCTACCAGTTTACAACTACTAAAAATCCCCTTTGATTAGAAAGACAAAACATATTGGGTAGAAGAAAAGCATAGTTGAGGGAATTCTAACTATATACCACAAGGCAGCAAATTCTGCATCCAAGTTAGAGTTGTAAAACAAGAAGGATTGTAGTTTACATTCCAAACCCTGGCTTCTTACAGTATGAAGTTTTCCAGCCCAAAAGAAGAAAATCCCAGCTGTAAGAAACACCCTTTGGTTCATGGACAAGCTTATTTGAAATAAGCATCAAAACTATATTGAGAGAATTGAAAGGAGAACTAGAAGTTTATTTTTAAGTGAACTTTTACCTTGCAGATAAACCTGCTTTATATGCCGCACTTCCTCCGGTGTTCGGGAGGCAAGGATTTCAATCAGCACTTTCTCGTTGGTCCCTGCTCCCTAGAAGGGGGCAAGTATAAATCCTTTGGTAAAACAACAGCCCAGTGATGACCATTCCCAAGACAGTCACAAGCAAGCAGCAGCTTTACAAACCTGGAGCACAGAGTCTTAGCACCAGCAGTTGTGGAAAACCATGGCAAGTGGTTTCAACACATAACAAGTTTCAACAGAGTCTTCAAGCTCTTACCCGGGTTATTAACTTGCACTGAAATCTGGTTATCGGGTTCCTATCAGTTGTTACCCACCTTAGTTGAACTGCAGCTAGCATCAACACCTTTTCCTGCACAGATGCATTCTCTGGAATTCTATCATCTTGTGTAATATTATTTTAAGTAACAGTAACAAAAACACTCCTGTTTCATTATATTAATTTTCCCAGTCTCTTCCATCACTTCCCTGGCAGGCTTCAGCCCTTAAGTCAACAAAAAGAGCCTAGAGAATTTTTTGTTCCTTTTAGTGAACAGAGTTTCTTTGTCAGGTGCTATCGCCCCTTCCCACATCACAGAAACACTACAGAAAACTCCGGGATTCAAAGTTTCTGTTGTCCCACACACTGTTTGCTGGGTCATGGGTTCATGAGGACTAAAGCCTACATATTAACCAGGCTGTCATCAAGCATCTTGGGATCTTACGCATAAATGCCACCCCAGCCAAGCACTAGCTGACACTATGTCAAGTTCAATGTCCCCTACAGCAGTCAATAGGTTCTGCAAACAATTCAGGGACACCCACTTCCTGAATTTCCACAGGCTGATGAGATCAGACAGATGTGACACGAAAAAGTAGGAAGGGAACATATGGAAAAACAATGAGTAGTGAATAAACATACAGGCCATAAATTGTCTATTTACCTGTCCTTCCCCAAAACGCACCAAATAGATTCAGATAGAGAGAGATGTTAGAAAGGTAACATTAACTTGGTTATCAATTCTTCCCATTGTATAACTGCAGACAGGTTTGAATGCACTCAAAATAAAAACTCATTTATAATTCTGCTCCTGGACATGAGCTTACATAACTTTACATCAAGTTGGATTGTACATCACCAGATATAAAAAGCTCTCTAGCTTAAATCATAGTCAGCATAGACAGCCAAAACCCACCATACTTCAATGAAATGCCTTCAACTAATTTGTAGTCCATGCGTACAGCTGTGAAGCTACAAATCTGGTGCTGCTCATAGCAAAACAACTGTGCATCCTTAACTTCAGCACTGCACTTCAGCAGCAAAAAAGATTTAATAACCATACATAGCTCCAACTTGTAATACCTAAATCAAGACTAACTCCTATGTTATGAAATTTTTAATTAAAATCTACAATGTCATTGCTGTTTCTTGTTAAAACAATTTCATATAAAACACTACACAGATGAGATTTCTAATATACTGCTAATGAGTTATAAGGGTAAATAATAAAAAGCAAAACCACAGCAATAACCAGATCAGTGAGTGTTAATATAATATTCCTAATTATAAAGAGAGAAGATTTCTACAAGCATTCCTCTTACCAACAGAAAGTTTTTATTTACAGAAAAAAAAACAAGAGCAAAAAACAATCTTATTTCAAAGAATGTATTCACACCAACCCCTTGGTCCTATCCGCTTACCTTGATGGCATGCTTCAGTGCATGAGCATCAAATATGTATGTTGGTCTCATCAAAGACACCATCAAGGTTTCAAATTTGCCAGAAAGCTCTGATTTCAGGTCATCTACAAGATCCTAATGCAGAACAAACACAGAACTGTAACAAACAAGGATTAAATGTTTCAAATGGATGTCACACATTCGCAAACCAGATCACTCTGGAGAGGCATCAAAAGTGCTAGCGATAGGGCTGGGTTTCATTTTAACCAGCACCTACAGTGAAATAAACATAGCCCGAAGTGTAAGAAGGAAAAAGAAGGGTTTATGTATGATATGGGCATTTGGAAAACCTGAGACATATTTTGGTCTGCAGGCTTAAAATAAAAATAAATAAATAAACAGCAAGGCAGAATGACAAATTCAAAATAAAAAAAAAATACACAATTGCTTCACAGCTCATATAAGCAAATATAAGAATTTTTCAAAAAGCAGATTGGAATGGTCGTTACCTATTCCAGTCATTTGGATTTGTTTGTTAGCTAATGCTAATATGGAGAGAAGGTTCATATATTTTGTTCATTTTATATATATAAATATACACATAAATATATATATACACACACACATACATACGTAGAAAACTTTTAAACTGCTTGCTAGCTGCACTTGTCATTGAAACAAAGGTTAGCCAGACAAGATGTTTAAGGAATCAGCAATGCTCAGAGAGAAACAAATCTTCCTTGCTTCAATCTACCCTCTGCCATTATCTACCATATACTTGCCTTCATTCTCTGCTATGACATTAGATAGCTAGAAAAATTAATAGAAATCAAACCAAGAGAAAATCCTTTTCCCACTATCACATTACCCTGCAAACCAAATCTGTTGCATCAAAAGATTTGATAATTCCTTCCATACTGAGAATGGCGTCAATATTAGAAGTATGGTAATGGGAAACTACAGATTTGCTTTTGCGCTAAACCTCCCAAGATGCTTATTGGAGTGATAGATGGAAAAAAAAAAATCACAACACATCATTGTGATAACCTCAATGGAATATTCTAACCTAGCCACCAACTCTAAATTATTAGAGGTGAGAAGGAAAGACAGTCGCATTTTCTTCAAAGGACTCATAGGTTTATATTCCTCACAGTTTTAAGTAATTCTTAGAGGCCATATTCAGCTCATTTCTAAAGTATTTTTTCTTCTCACCCTGCCAAACAAGGTTTTAAAGGCAGATGCAATTTCCTGGCGCTGACTATTGTTTCTACTCGTAAGGATCTTCAGAATCGATTCTTCATCAGTCCCTGTACAAGAAAGAAGGAAAGCAAACTGTTAAAACAATGCTGGCAGAAACACAGATGGCAATAAAAGATGCTTTAGAAACAGTAATTCTTTGACAAAAAGCATAAGCATTCAACTAACAAGTGTCACACCGCAAGCTGTGCTGCCAGGTTTGGCAACATGCTGTAGCAAAACCATGACTGCAGGAGCCACACATTGTCCTCAGTCAGTGTCCTGCTCCAGACCCTGCTCCCAGCACCCAAGGCCACAGGTACAACACTTAGTCACTGTCTGTATTTCTATAAAGGAGCGTTGCTTTCAGACTCTCCAGCGGATTTATTTTAGAATAAATACCCTGTCTCCTCCAGCAAAACTCAGTTCAGCAACCCTAAATACCCCAGAGTATGGAAGTATGGAGCTAGTCTCCTTTTACATATAACAGTTTTCAAAGTAGTCCTCACAGCATAACATCTTACTAGCTCCACTTAATCTGTTGATGAGCCGAGGGGCATTGCATTTCCTTCCTGTTCTGTACTTTCTTGCAGCCTTTCTTGTAAATTCCTGCATGTTCACACAGGCAAGCTACAGCACAAGTTTATGGAGCACTTGTGGGTCAACATTCACGCGGTGTGTCTGTGCGCCTTGTAAACAGGCACTGTGCCACGGCTTGCCCCTTTCTAGGCCAGGGCAGCTGTCACACGTTTTCCAAGCACAGAGCTTCTAGCTATATTGCTGTAAAGTCTGTTCTATCAGGCAAATTTAGAGCCTAACTTACTGTGCAGTAAATCCTGTTCTGTAGACAAGTTTGGGAAGTATTCATTTTTCAACTGGAAACGTACAAATAGCCTTCTTTTTCTCCCCTGTGCTAATCTCAAAATAAGCACTCGTAGGGAGTGCACAGTCAGAGCTGGGACATGCTGAGACTTCTGCATTTCTGGGGTTATCATTCCACAACATGTAGACACATGTCCTATCCTCACTTGTTAATGCCGAAAAAAAATCAAAAGTTCAGACAGGACCTTTCCAAAGCCAGCTAAGGCAAGAATAAGAGCCCCTTCCTTTTCATAAATCAAATTATTCTTACCCATTCCCTTCATAGCCTTACGAAGGGCTTCTGCATCAGCTCTGGCATCAAAAGGAGAGAAGGCCTTCACGGTGCCTCTTGTGTACTAGGGGACAAAAAAAGAGAGAGACGGGAGGTGAGAGAAGGAGCAAAGCCACGACAAAGAAGATACCTGCACTTTCCAGTCCTCTAAGTCACCTCAGACTAGAATTTGAATCCCAAATCCAAACGGTATTGCTATATTTTTCTTGCAAATGCCTAAATAGTGCTCTGTGGGTATGTAAACATGGCTCTTGCTAGAAAGGTACTAGCATGGTTTCATTCAGCAGTGGCCCTCCTAAGTTAAGTCTTTTTATATGGCAATCGTTTGTAGGATTGGTACTTAAAACATTAAGGCCTGAATGCATGAAAGCGGCTAAGCAAATATAATTTGAGTCATCTGGGGAATTAATTGGGCAGAGCATGTATGCTGGAAAAACTGCACAAAGACTCAAGACATGCTCAGAAATGAAGAAAAAAACCCTTTCCTAAAGGAAAACTTATTGGACTTGCAGTCTGTGTCATGCTTCAATTTTTCCCACTCGCTTGGTTTTTCACCATTTACCTTTTGGCACAAGCACCTTTTACTCAAGTGATTCAGCAACCTGTCATACTGGAAATGAGACCTACTGAACTTTACAACGAGCTTCAACTTTTCTTGGTATTTTTGGCATAAGAATCTTCTTACACATGCAATTCAGCTACCTTCCACATAGTAGTTTGCGGCCAAAAAAGAAATGTCCTTCCAAATATAAGGATAGAAGATCAAGCCATTCAAACACAAAAAATAATTCCATTAGGTTTCCATGGAACATGTCTCTTCAGGGAGTTTCTTGTCCAGTCAAAAGGATATTTAGCACCTTAAAGACTTGCCTTTACTCAACCACAACAGTTAAGAATCCACTGTGCTACATTCACATGCATAATCTGCTATATCAGATGTTAAGCTGAGCAATGGACGAGGCGGAAAAGAGCCCAGGCTCGGGAAGTGGGAGGTTATTCCAACTCCTGGCGGACGCGTGGGTGGGTGAGGTTTCCTATAGCCATTCCTGTGCCGATCTGGCCAGCTGGAAGGCCGGGGCATTCTTCCACTCAGGTCATGGAGCACAGAAGGAAGTGCCAAGACATCCCTTGGGGCCGAGGGCAGGTTATTTCAGAGGCAGGGCAGGCCTCTGGCCTCTGTGAGCGGCCTTTCCCTCAGGTGCGAGAGCCCAGTTTGCCTCAGCCCAGTTTGCCTCAGCTGCCAAATTTTGGAACACAGAATAGAATGGGGTTTAGCAGCAACAACACGTTTATTTCTAGTAGATGCTTTCCAGTATCCAGCATACTTGAGGGATTCGGTAATTCCCCCAGTGTTCTGTTTTTCCCATTACAAACAAATTCCCAGGCAATTTTTCAAGTTATAGTACAGCAATATGTAGTTACCGATTTTTTTCCTGGCTATCATGAAAAAACCTCCACGATTTGGGAATCAAATTTACAAAACAGTTGGATTCAGTTTAGTAAAATAAAGAGTGAAAAGCCTCTATTTTTCTTCTTCCTTTTACTCATTCCTTTTACTTTAGTAATCCTCATTAATCTTTTACTGACTGATGGAGTAAAGAGGGTATTTTTCAGTGTTTTCTCTCTTTATAATTAGAGGAAAAAAAATGCCATAATTCTCCTATTGAAATAACTCTCTAGTCAACAGACCTCATAGAGAATAGGTCTTGACTACTACGTTAAAACTTTGTTTAAACACTAAATTTTCCATTAAAATCCACTTTGCATCATCTTTCTTACTTTTGTTAAGTGAGAAAAATGCTTCCATAATTCTCATTTCCAAATCATCTTGCGGAAAACCTCAACATATGTTAGACTTGACAAAGAAATCGTGAAATTCTTCTCATACAGATGTGACCTGAGAGCACTTCCTCGATGAAAGTAGGCACCGCTACATTCCAAGGATTCCCTCCTAAGCAGTGTTGACCGGGGAGGTTCAGGTTAGACATTAGCAAGAATTCCTACATGGAAAAAGTGGTGAAACATTGGAACAGGCCCAGGGAAGTAGGGGAGCGACCATCTCTGGCAACGTCCAAGAAATGTGTAGTTGAGGTGCTTAGGGACATAGCTTAGCAGGCAGGGTGGTGAGGGGCTCGTGGTTTTACTTCATCTTGAAAGTCTTTTCCAACCATAATGATTCTATGATTTAAAAGCTCTGTGCCTCCAAATAATAAAATTAATGTTTTCTGCTTGTTCTTTTTGCTTCTCCTGCCTCAGCAGAAGCTTGTAAGCATGTTTGCAGAGGACAGGAAAATTTGTCTCATCAGCTGAGCTCTTTTTTTCCTCCAACCAGCAGCTGAAAGCTACCAACAGCTTCTCCCACTAGACAACATTGCTTCATAACTTGATGTCATGTGGCCACATACCCTGGCAACAGCCCTATCTGCATAAACACCGAGAGCCACTCAACTAGGTTCCTTTTTGTTTTTCCTACCAAGTGGGCAAAAAAAGTTTCCCACCCACAGGATCCTATGTTTAGTCCTGGTAAATACAAAGGGTTCATTATTAGGGAACAAGAGACCACATTTGTACTGACCTACACTCTCTCCCAGTCACTCTTGCTCCGAACCCACTCACAGCAAGTCCTTACCAGGCAGATGTCACACACGTGAAAAACTACCCCTTTTCATCTTGCTGTAGCAAGAAAAGTCGGGTCTCATCTCTCTGCTACTGAGAAGGCCGGCATCTATTACAGAGGAGCTCGTATCTGCTACCAGATTTTTTTTTAAATCAGTCATCTGTTACCAAGAAAGCACAGGGAAATGGTGCAAGAAAAAAATGCAAAAGGAGAACGCTTTCCAGCACTTCAGTGGACCAGCAGAAAAGGAACACTATTTTGAGAACACAGAGATAAGCCCAGGAGCTCACATGCTGGAATAAATGCACAATTCCCTTTGCATTTCTTATCTAAGTAGAGTCATCTTGCAGATAAAGCACAATCAAGTGCTCATCAGTAAACTGAAAGCTTTTATAGCCATTAAAGATGGGACAGACATCCTAGTTCAAGCTATGCTTTTATATTGATATCATACAAGAAATATACAGGTATTTCATGAAACTTGAGCAGAAATGTCAACAGCCAGGAGAACATAAACTACATAGCGGACAGATGCATACAGACACAAAGTAGGCATGTATACAAAACTATTTTAAAAATAGTTTGACAGAAAAAAACCCTCTCTAAATTTAGTAAAGCTTCATTTTGCAACTTAAAGGGAATGAATAAGCTCTGTTCAACAGACTTTACTTGCATCTGCCCTGAAAAAAAAAGAAAAAAAATCCTCCTAACAAAAAATGAAATTACCCAATATCTGTGTTGAACTCTGAGTCACTGCACCCTAGACACCAAAGATAGCAGGGGATGAGTGAGGCAGAGAAAGAGAGAGAGAGAGAGAGAGAGAGAAGGGAGGACACACACTTCTGTGTTAACAATGACCGCTACGGATAAAGTGGTGTGAGATGAGGCAGTTTTTCTCCAAGTAAGGTGGGTAAACACAGACACGGAGAGACCAGTCTGTACAGCACCTCATGGCTCACAGCAGCTTCCCACAAAATGAATGGATCTTTCTCTCCTGGCAGTGGCAACACGCAAAAATCGCTCAGCACCTCCAGAGGCAAAAAAAAGATCTTGTCACTCCTGAGCAAGAGCAATTATTTCAGTGCCAGAGACTCCCGGAATAGCTCACCTTTTTTCAAAGGCTATGTTCTTCAGTGACATATCTAAACTTAATTGGACTTCGGTATACAACACTTCTCATGCTGTTCTGTACAGCTTCTATGAACTCTGAACCTCCAGCTACCTGCATAGTTACTATTAATTAACACTCAGTATTTCGCAATTTTTCACAATTAACTGATATGTGTTTTCACTTTGTGGTGCAACACAATTAGAAACAGAAAATAAAAACTCTTCACATGCAAAAGCATACAATACCTCTGTCATGAGAAATAGATCTTATTTCTCACCTTTCTTCCCCCTGCCTCCCCCTTTCTTTTTTTTGACTGAATTCCACTAACAGCCTTACAGCCACATACAGGCAAAGAGTGTCACTGAAGTGGGGGGAAAGGAGAAAATGGGAGGGCGAGACCTACCAGATACAAGACCCACAGCTGCAAATGACTTCAGCCCAACTCTTCTTACCTCAGTCAGCCACTTAGTCCCATGCGTTACCTCGGGCAATAGAAAACCCTACCACATTAACACAAGAAAAACTGGGTTTAGCTAAGGAACATGAAAGATTCCTATGACAAAGATCAAGAATTCCACTCAGTGCCTATGTGGAGGCATGTGGATTCACTAAATGATAAGTGAATCAGAAATTTCCAGGTTTTGCAAAGCTTGAATCTATCTTCAAATCTACAAGTGATATTACACATATCACGGCAATAAAAGGTTGTCCAAGCAAATCAGTCTTTTCTAATACCCTGCACTGGCATGGGCAAGTGCCTCTATTTTCAGTGAGGTACAGAGATACACCTCAATACGCCAATCTGAGTTAGTTAGAAAGAAAAAGCTCTTCTACCGCTCAAAAGGCCAAGCAAAGAGTTAGTAGAAGACAATCAAAAACAAATCGCCCTTTCTTTAAAATGTAAACCCTTTTTTCTTTAAAAAGATAAATTCAGATAGACTGTAAATGCTCTCAGCAATACTAACACATCACTAGTATTAAATAATTCAACTAAGTATCCAACTACTATTTCGAATTAAAAAACCACTACAATGTTTCACTGTTTCTGTGCAATCAGCCTCACTTGTACAATGTCATGGCTTTCAATTCCTGACTTGTTCTCCAAAGCTTCATTCAGGCGCTGATGCAGCAACATAGGTACAAGGTTTGTAAAGAAAACATAGAGTGAAACTGTGTGTGGTTACTACAATATTTTGAGGAAAGAGGAGGAAAAAAAATGGGGGGAGAGGGGGCATGAGACCCAGGAAAGCAGCAGGAGGGACCTGGCTGCGCTGAGACGTGTCACCTCCGTGGCAAAGAGGCAGAGCTGCCCAGAGCCGAGCGGAAAAGGAGGAGAAAATAGTAGTAGTTCTGTTCCCTCCACCAGTGGAAAGTGCCTCCACCCAGGCGCAGTATAAACACACGGCACTGAAAACTTGGCCGAATTACTGAAACAGATGGGGAAAGAGAAAAGAAAAAAAAAAAAGAAAAAAAAGAAAGTTATGCCTGCCACGCGCCTCACATGACCAGCTGTGCTCCCCCATCGCCGTCCTCCTCCCGGCGCCTCCCGATGCCCGGGACGGGGCGGCTTGAGAGAGGCCGAAAATACGGTAGCGGAGCGAACAAAGCAAGAGGCAGAGCTGTGGAGCCGCCCGCGCGGCCGTTAGCGGCCGTTATAACCGCCGCCTCACCTTCGCCATGTCGGGCTCCTCCGCGCCGCGCCGAGCCGAGCCGAGCCGAGCCTGCAAAGAGAGAGCCCGTGAGCAGGGGCCGGAGCCGCCGGGGCCGGAGCCGCCCTCCGCGCCCCTCACCGCCAGCGGGTCCGCAGAGCCGTCCTAGGGAGCGAGGGAAAGAGCGGGAGAGGGAGCGCTGGAAGGAGCGAGCGAGGGAGGGAGGCGGCCCCACCCAGGGGCCGGGCCCTGCCCCTGCCCCGCGGCGCCGCCGGGACTGGCCCCTCCTTTTTGCTTTTTTTTCTTTTTCCTTTTTTTCCCCATCACTTCATATTGCCCCAAAAGTTCACAAATAGTTCAGGAAAAACATGAGACGCAGCAGCCCTGGGGGCCAAGCGGTTTGCCAAAATGCCCTGATTTCCTTACTAAAGTCTCCTTTGCATCCCCTCCCTTTACCCACACACAGACTCATGAACAGCAAAACTGTTCAATGTGGCTCAATATTCGCACGGAGCAATGCACAGTAGATAGGCTGCAAAGTCAAGGTCTTAAAGAAAATATAAAGGGCTCTGAAATGGTTTTAAGTTTTCCTGTGAGTGTGCGTGGCAGTTCCAATTGGCTGCTTTGGGTTTAAGCACAAACGCAGCCCAGGCACACCCATCTCCAGCTGTAAACGCCAAAGTAATTTTCTCCTTGCATCTTGTATCTAGAGCAAATACAGGACATGCTGGGCTCATGTTTGGAGCTTTACCATCTGGAGAAAGTTCACATTATACACAGTGGGAAAGAAAGAAAAAAAAATATAGAAAAGAAAATGTAGGACCTGGATCCTTCATTTTTAATGCACTCTGAAACTCCAAGGCACGAGTGCTGCACAGAGCATGGAAAGTCACAGGTGTGAGCGCAGCCACGTGGAATTCAGACCATGTTTGTGACTCAGGCGTGTGATAAGGAAAGGAAAAGCTACTGGACAGCAAGAAAGCTCAACAGGGCTCTATTAGTATCAATTAGTACCAATTGATACCAGAGTATTGGTTTCCCCTGGAAACCAATAAAGCTGTAGTCCTGCTTGCTTTGAAACGTGTCGATAGGATCTCCCTTCTATAACAAATGGCACACACAAAGACAAGTATGGTTGCCTTGAGCAGTTCAAATCTATCTGATAAGCTTCATGAATGGTGAAACAAGTCCTGGAATAATCTGGAAAAAAATGTCTATTTCTAACATGTGCTTTATCACTTGGTATCTGACTGCCCACAACGCAACCGCGCTGCCTCAGAAAGACACGGAGCCTCCTCACCCCTCCTTCCACTGCAGCAGGCCAAGAATTAGCTATGAATTAGCAGCCAGCATCGTTTAACCTGCACAGTCCCACACCAAATAGTTGCTATTAGCTTAACACAAGCACTGCAGAATTTTCATGGAAGGATGGGGAGATTGAAAAGCAGCTTGCCTTCTCCTAGCTCTATTCATGTATCTTTCAAACTACGAGGATGGATTTTTCTGGTACATGGGTCATACGATTTATGTTTCCAGTGACATATTTAATATCCTAATTTATGACCACTCACAAATTTAAGAAAATCCTCAGATGACAAGAGATATCTTCAACACCGTTTCTCCCTTTAAACACTGTTGCAGGCTGGGGGACTGCGACCAAAATAACACACGCCCCTTGCTGTTCCATAAGCCCCTCTGCGTACGCATTTCACGCACGGTTGAGGTGAAGCAGCCCACCCGAGTCATTTGGAGATACCTGGCACCGCTTCCCTCTCGCACACCTTTGAGGAGCTCACACTCGCAATGCCTAGGAGCACACTCCTAGCATCGGCCAAACGCGAGGAAATGTGCTGCCAATCTAATCCATGAAGGATAAGGAAGAGATAATCTTGGATATGTGAACATACAGTATTTTCCTGCTCTGGAAGGGTAAAAGAAAAGAGAGAAAAAAAAAAAAGGTTTAAGATAAACACTAGCTGAAGCAATGGAAAGGTTAAACTGAGAAGAACAGAGCAATCTTGTTGCCAGCAGATGAGATTAGCAGTATAAGTTACTCTAATCAGGCTAAAATATTGTCAGTGTTTGCTTAAGCAAGCAAATATTTGCACAACTTCATGGAGGGAAGGAGGCCTTGAAAGGTATTAAAATAAAATTATGCAAAAGATTTGCCAGTCCACTTTGCAAGAGTGGATGTTTGAAAATCTCATATTCGTTACTGAATACCAACTTTGCATGGATTTGCAAAGGGAAGAGGTAAGAAGGGCTGGACCTGAAAACGCAGAATGGGCCCAAGGAAGACATGAGCTTGTAGCAGGAGAGAAATATATACTGTATGGACTGCCCTTGGTGGCAAGATTTAAGGTGGGCTAGGAGCCATTTACAGATATAATGTGCAGGACCTCCCTAGCCACGGTGAGCATAGCTAGCTGCTCTAGTGTCCAACACAGCGCTCACCCACAAACCACATAAAGGTCTTCCCGATTCGGTACAATCCTGACAGCGTTTTTTTATTTTTAATTGGCTCCAAGCTTTGTTAAGTGCAGAGCTGTGCACACCTGGAACAATAACAATAATAACAACAATTGATAAACAAAGCAGCAATGCCTTGTGATGTATTGTGATGTAGCTTGACCACACACAACAATTTTCATTTGCCAACAGGGTCATGCTTTTCTAAACGCCAAATCTGCTTCAAAGCACAGATCTTGTCTGCATAAAGTAAAATTCTGGCCTTGCCTCTCAATCATCCTTTTAAAGAGTAAAGATGAGCTCAAGTATCACATTTAGGTCGAATGTCCCTTGGTTAGGCAACCAAGACGTGTCTAACAGCCACCAAGCCAGGGTAACATGAGAAGCATGGATTACATTAGCAATCTTGCACTTCCTCAGCAGGCAGGATGGGATTGCATCAGTCAGAGCATGCACTCTGCGTTCAGAGAGCGTTGCCCTGAAGGGACATAATCTACTGCTGCTGTGCCAGAGGTTAGCACTTCCCTGGCCTAACCTCATGGAAAGGGGTTAAAAACTACACATATAAATCCAGAACAGTGACAAAATCTGGAACGAGCAGCAGTCACAAGGACATGATTCCTGCACCTCTGTCCCTCTGGAGGAGGTGAGACTCTGGAGAAAGCGTGCCCAGTCTGAAGCCCACCTTCATGATAGGGAATGAACCCTATCATCCTACGGAGGAGGTGGCAGGAGAGCAGCCTGAAATTCTGTCACGGACACAGGCTTCACCCGTCAGCCACTTCTCTCCTTTTGGGTGGACGTAGGTTTTGCTGTCTCCCAAAGAAACGTGCAGCTACTCTCGACTTGGTTGTCATTTCAATGTGACAAGACTGAAATCCTAGACAAGGACTATTTGCTGCCATGCTAGGAAGCAGCTGGATGAAAGATTAACAACAACAACAACAAAGAAGTTAACTTCAAGGGCACACTCTCTAGCAATTGCTGTCAAAAGCAAGATGCTGTTATCACAGAAAGACAAGTAACTCCAGGTTTAAAACAAAAAAATAAAGATAGATGGTATCTTGCTGGCTTCTGCATCAAGCCAGCTTCTAGAGGGAGTCCTAATCTCCTGCCCAAAAGCATCATACATCACTTTGCTAGCAATAAAATTTCTGAGATGTTACATGACACAACGTGGCTACCACTAAGTGAACCACAGAAGAAAAAAGGCAAGGCACATATTAAAGAAAAGTTTCCTTCTGCCACTTAACAGGTTATAAGGCAGCTGCTGAAAAAGAAAAGGCTTTCAATTTATCTAAAGGAGTAACTGTAATCACATTAGAGTCCTCTTCGCATGATGCCAAAAGGCTAAGGACAGGCAATGTCCTAGTTCAAATATTTTCTCTTTAGGGGGGAAAAAAAAAAAAAAAGGCAGAATATGTTAAAAAGCCTATAGTAGAGGCAATGAAAAGCAATAAGCTTTTGGCCAGGAAGATTTTCAGGCTTGTGAAATTTCAGGGAGCAGATGCTAGTGCCTGTAGTCACGGTTTCATGATCAAACTATAACTGCAGACCAGCTTTAGAGGCCTTTCACACTCAATGTCTCTTTGGAAGCGAATCACTGAAAATTGTTTGAGGAACAACAAGTCAGAAGTGAAGTTAACTGGGGAGAACACAGAAATTGCATCCTGCTGCTTTGATTACCAGCAACACCCCAGGCACCAGTTCCTTCCTAGAGCGGGAGTCGGCGGACAGCAGTTTCTCTGTGCCCCGTTTCGCTCGGCTCCGGCACAAACCGCAGGCACAACGATCTGCTCTGCTGAGCAGAGCTCGGGCAGCCCTCGCACAGCTCAGGTACGAGACACACGAGCAACCCTTCAAACACGAGGCATAGGTTAGGAGGGAGGGGAGGGTGCTACTGCGTAACAGGCAGGGTAAAAGTGTAAATACCAGCAGAAAGTTTATAAAATTCTCTCCATGCTGTACATGCTGGCATGAAGGGGCTGGTGAAGGATGGGTTCACAGTAAGAAGCAGGGAAGATTTTTATTTTTAAGTGCTTTGAGAAATTGCTTTGGAGACTAAAAATGTTGCTTTATGCTCCAGCAAAGAGAATTTCCTGTAAGTGATTCATTACTTTTAATCTGCAGCCCATTACACAGCGGTGCTCTCTTAGATTCTTGATTTCTCAAGGGACCCCACTACAATAAGGAAAGGTTAAAAGGAGTTAAGAGCGTTCATAGCGGTTACAGCATTGGGTTACTGAAAAAAAAAAAAAAAAAACCACAACTTTTTTTACTCAGAGGACGTGCAGGTTTCTCTGAAACTATCCCTACAGAAAGACACACCACAGGAATGTCATTGATAAAATAACAGGAATTCAAGCACAGCTTTACATGCACAGGGATAAATGTGTGGACTAAATGTGAGCCTTGCCTCAGGCTCTGGATGCTAATGCCAATGCAGGGCAATTCTGCAGCATTACACTGAAGCCGGCCTGGATACCCAGCCTGCCTAGTCTTCCTTGGAGAAGCAGCTGACATCCCTGAGCACCAGGGATTTGCATTCCCCTAGTGGAAGAGAAAGGGAGTCAGGAGCTTGGGTTACAATTCTCGCTTTTCTGTGATCTTCTGAGAGCGTATAAGGGAACAGCCCATCAGTAGCAGCAGGACACTCGTCTTCTACTCAGCACTTAAAGCAGAGTTTTACAGAATTTAAGCAATCACAAATCTGTGAGAGCAATAAATAACCATCAAATGTAAAAAATGAAAGTTCAGAAAGATGCTTCCCTCAGCTGGTTAGGCCATTAGTTATGCTTGGAAAAGAGGAGTGTAAAAAAAATGTTCTGTTTGTTAGAGATTTAATTCAATGGAAACTTGAAAAACCTGGGAGAAGGAAATAAAAACTTTCTGTAAGTGCATGTCTCCTGCTCTGTGACCAAGGGAAACATTAATGCACTTAGCTGATATGAACTGGGATAATGCCACCAAAAACTTTGCCCTTTCCTTTTATAATCCCAGCTACACAGTGAGATCCCGTAACAAGACCTCTTCCTCATGTCAGGCCCCAGAGGAGCAGCCTGGCATTCAGCATCCCCAGGAGAGCCCTGAGACACAGAAGCACTCCCATCCTCACTTCCCAGCAGAAAAGGAAGGGGAGCCAGGGCAGCGCTGCCCACAGGCAACGCGGCACAGCCATGACGGCAAGACACAAGCTCCTGTCTTAGCGCTGGGCTGCTCTCTCTTCCTTCTTCATGCTGCCAAGAGACCTCAGTGACACTGAAAGCTGCCTCCTTCCTTTACATATTTACTGGCAGAAGAAAAATAAACCCCACAAATGATCCTAGAGGTGTTAAAACGAGGCATCCTCCCATCTCTGCATTGGTTCAGATGGGACATCTAGTGGCGAGGCCCCGGTACTGAATCTATCGGCTGAGAGATGGGGAGAAAAAAAAAAAAAATCGATATTTTCAAATCTTTCCTGGGCATGCATTAATACTATGATAAAGTAAAGCAGTAACAGGAGTGATAGGAGTGATACATGAAATTCCTCAAAAATCCTGAGACAGGCAAAATTGTCCTTCCAACAATTCAAAACAAACAACTCACCAGACAGTCAGGCAGGTACCTGAATTGATTTGTTTTTCTTCCCTCATGTTTGCTACTTGCATCCCTTTTGCTCACTTTAGAGACTCAAAAGGTCCAGATGAAGTCATCCAGATGCATTTGAATGATGGTTCACACTCAGAAATATGCTGTCAAACTCCATTTGCTGCTCTCTGTGGAAAGCTAAAACTGACAGCTCTGCTGCTGGGGGAAAAAGAAAAGGGCTGCTTACCTATAATATCATCACAGCATCGTGGTATTTGATCCCAGAATGGTTTATTTATTGAGATTTCTCAACAGCTGTAGGCAGTTTTACCTCTAGCTCGCTGTTCTTTTAGGTATAAAAGGATCAGCAAGTTCCTGATACTACGAAGACAAACACTTCTTACCGATAGGTAGCTCACAGTAAGACTTTGTCATTAAAATAAGCAAAATTCTGATATATATAATTATATAAATATAAGCCTTATATAAGTGCATTTGAATAAATGGAAAATAAAAGGTTCTGTGACTGTTGATTCTTTGTCATTGATCCTTAACAAGAATTTAAATGTAAATTTGGATTATATTTCACATAACAAGGAAACAGATTTCATGCCATAAAAATTAGACACCAATAAATCCCACAAGTAGGGGAAAAATGAACAAATACGGAGGAAATACTAAAGTCTATAGCTAAGTCTTTTTACTTCAGCACAGAGCGCAACTAAAATCAGTATAATTCATAAAAGCATTTGGTTTATTCCACTGCAACAACTTCAGTAGGCTCTAGAACTCAGATACTCTCTTTGAAAGATAACATAAAAGATTTTCACCAGTGTGAAATGCTTATCCACTCTAGACAGGTTTTAGCCAAACAAAGCCTTTTACTTTTGACACTCATAAAAGCCATCAGTAAAACAACTTTCAGTGATGAATGAGAGCTCACGGCAGGCAGTGAATATGCCTGAAGACCTGAAATATGCTGAAGACATCATATAAAAAAGAATTAATACGAATGTAATTTCTTCTTAAATTAGCATTGCGCAGATACGGGATTATGCCTTTAAGTTGAAATCTTTTCTACAAAAATGCCCAAGCAATATTTCAATTAGCAGAACTGCGGGCCAAGATAAGCAAACAGATCAATTTGATATGAGTCTCTCACCTCAAAGAGCTCTACCTTCCAGCCATTAGTATTTTGTTCATGCTTGCATCCTTTAAATTGTTTTCACCTTAGAGTTTTTATAGAGCCTGCCTTAACTGATAGTGCTGGTGGCAGAAAGGGGAGGCTGAAGAGGGAGCTTGTTTGAGGCCTTGGTGCTGCTCCCAAATGCTAGAAACCTGCTGCCGGGGAGTGACTCCTTGTAGGTTCACTAAGGGTATTTCAGTGCAACTCCAAGTAGCCAGGCTCCTGCATCACCTAGCAAGTCTGTCGCAGGGTGAATGCTCTTTTCCGCCACATCAAGTTTCACCTGTGTTTTATATAGCAACAGGACAGGGAAAAATTGCTGCATGTTCCCTGAAATGAAAGCCAGCAGGAAGAGGTGTTCAGCTTTGCCAGGCTGGCATGAGGGAGTCCTTCTGGAGCCTCTTCGGAGGAGTGTTTTGGTGGCAGTGTTGCATAAGCCAGCCTGCAGCTTGCCTTGTATCCTGGTAGTAACACTACCCTTTTCTGCTTATATATAATATTTCTGCCAACCTACAGCCAGCTCACACCCCACTTTCCCATCTGAGGGATTAGGGCAAGAGGGCAAAGCCTTGAATGCCAGAGGTGAACAGCAGTGCCTGAGCACACTTGGTGCCTTGCACAAGGTGACTGCGCACCACTGAGTTGTGGTGAGTTATGTGGATACTCAACTAGCATGGTGCAAGGATGAATCATCTTTTCCTCCACGCTTATTCTTTGCACAATAATGTATTGCAGCTCTAATTCCTCTGCTAAGTATTCATAATCTTGTGACAAATGAAGAGCCTCCAATGATTATTCACTTGAATCGGGGCAACAGGTACAGATAACTCAGTTAATCACTTAAGCAGAGTGTGCTAAATAAGGGTTATGAAATTGAAACAGCTGTTTTGACAAACTCTACATTTTAACACAGAAGTGGTTTACCTCATTTCAGCTACTGACAAATTACCGCAATTTATTTCTTTGACAAGATCATTTCATTAGACCTTTATGGAAAGTCCATAAATACATATGCTTTTTCCTCCCAGTTTTAAAGCCAAAGAGAACATCTCCATCTTCACTGGTGTGGATACGCACCTCCCTTCAGCACAAGGGTACTAAGCTATTCTCATAGCCCTCAGAAAAGCCAGCAGGCAACTGCTGAAACCCCTCCCCGAGGGGCTGGGGAGGCTGAACAGACACCCTCCCAGCTCCCTACTCGCAGCCGCCTGCAGACTGGCAGGGGGGATGCTGGAGGATGCAGGAGCACAGGGTCTGTTCCTGTGCCCTGGCTGGCAGCCCAGGCCACATGAGGATGCTGAGTCCCCTTGGCAAGGGAAAATAAGGCAGCGGGCCTTCACATAGCCCCAAGGTCTATCTCATGCTCAATTTGACAAACACAAGTAAGAGAAGTCTCTCCTCGCCCTGTTCCAGAGAGAAGGGTCTGTAAAAAAACTCACTATTTCCTTGGAAATTATTTGTTCAAACAGAGAAAACCTGCAAGACATTCCTCCTCCCTCTTTAGACACACCTTGCCATGCAAGCCCTTTGCGCTTTTCTATCCATCAAAAAACAAGTGCAATGAAACCCACCCCACTTCTGCTGCTCCTGACGCCCCCACTGGGGCTCCAAGCCCACTTTGCCTGCCAGCCCCTCCCAGCCGAGGCGCCCCAAGGTGCCCCGGCTTCGCTCACCCCGCTCAGGCCACCGCCAGCTCCGCAGCCCCCTGCTCTTAACCTCTCCGGGACCACTCTCCCCGTCCTGACAAAAACATGCTCCTCACTCCTCCCCCTGGCACTAGCTTCTTTACGGAAGCACCTGTGCTTCCTCCTCTCCGTGTCCTGCAGGTTCCCAGCTCCCATCCTGCCAGCGTGGCCAGCAGTGCCTGGCAGGCTCTTATCTCAGAGCTTATCCCCAAGGATGATGCTGCTTGATGAACCTCGAGGGTGCAGGGGCCTGGCTTTCCATTGCAAACGAGCGTGCTGAGCTTGCATCACACGTCTGCAGTTACATGGCATTCATGGCAGGTAAAAGGCTCTGGATCTAGTGCAGCAATCATCCCAAGGGAGAGAAAACAAAACCAGGAAAGCACAGGCTAGGAGCGCCGAGTCACTAAACTTTCCAGAGTAATCCATCAGGGCACCAGCGAGAGCCATCCCGCCACACACAGGAATCCCTTGGAAAATGAGCTCAGGAATCCCACACAGAACAGCAGTGTATACGTGCACAGCCCTAGTTGGGTTTTAAGTTCTTTCGTGCTCTTTCAGATAACTACGTGTCTCATGTCAGCAGCTGCAGAAGTCACTTGAACAACCCAAATGGCTTCTCTGAAACACCAACGGCATACCCAAAATGCTATTAGAAAAGGACACATGCAACAGCAGAAGCAATGGACAATTTCTTTCTTACAAGCACTTGAAAGAAACTAAACTATTCTGTGCTTTCTAGATTAATATGCAAATACTATACAGCAAATCCAGGGAATGAATTTTTGGAAATACATTTGTCTTTTTTGCTTTTAGTGTCAGTGACTTGCCTGTTATTGGCCACTTCGTGCAAAAGTATTAATATAGCAGGCACGGTTTCTTTTACATTTTTTACTGTTAGTAGGGTATCAATTGTAAAATTACAGTTTACACCATATTATCAGGCACACAGATGATTCAATTCTGCTATCTTAATAACAACTAAAAAGAAATATCTCATTTCACCAATGCTGTAGCAAATCCAAGCTTAAGGGAAAAAATATCTGAATTATATGATGAGATAATGCCTGATTTGCTTAGAAAGAGGGGAGCAAGGCTGTTTCTTTACCAGCTGTTTGGCTCAAGCCCCTGAAGGCCCCTCAAAATGGGAGTTTTGATATCCTTCTCCTAACAGGTGGATTTTCAAAATAAAAATTTGAGGGATGTAATGCATCTGAACGGAAGCAGAAGAAACAGTGAGCTTCTCAGGGATGCCAGGAAATTAAAGCTGCTCTTGCACAACTGTGACCATGTCCAGAGCTGCTGCTTGTCACAAGGAGAATATCCATACCAAACTGAACATCTAACAAAGAAACAGGTTGTTGTACTTATTTTAGATTATTTACCAGTTTCCAAAGTAGAACATTCCTGGTGTAAGTCCTCGGGCTTCATCAGACATAAATTTAATATATGGAGCTTAAGGTTCTGTTAATCTATAGATGAGAAAAAAGCTAATTTCAACAGCTGATACGCCTTTGTAAAGCCATATATTTCTTCCCTCTTGTGTATCGTACCTAATTTTCAACATGCAAATATCGAGCTGCCTGTGTTTTCTTTGGGAGATTCTATTTAACACATTTCATCACCAAGCGCTTTCTCCTGCTGTTAGTGCTCCTCTGCCTCATTACGCCTCATTGCAGGTTCTGCCAAGTTAGTTTCCTTCCATATTTATGCCCCTCGAGCATATGTGGGCAATTGTGCTCCCCTTTAGCTGCCAGCTCCCCAAAACTTACACACTGAACTGTTTAAATCCTCCCATCACAGGTTCCTAACACTTCGCATTGCTGTTATCTGCATTCCCTCCTTTTGCCAGCAACAGTTTAGTAACCAGGAGTCTGAACTAGGTGTCAGAACAGAAAGCTCAGCCCTGCCCAGCACCAGGGTCCCAGCGCCTGCACCCGTCATCGGCACGCGAGACCCTTCTGTTGCTTTGCACATTGCGCAGTGACTAAAATGCATCTGTGAGAGATGATGACTCCATTAGCTTCCAATTTCCACCTAAAGCTAGCACAGTCTATGTCCTGTCTGGCAGCCAGATTTATGTAGATTTGTTAAATATATATATATATATATATATATCCATTTCTTCACAATACAATAAGTAGGCACTGCTTGTGCAAATCAAACTTTAAAATACATTTAAGATTCCTACTATTAAAACCTATTAAAACCATCCCAACTACTCACTCTTTGACATACCTCAGGGCTATTTATGCGCAGTCATAGCTGCACATAAGTCAGCTCAGCAGACAATCTGTGTGCTCACAAACAACACATCATACAGTTGTGTAGTTCTTTGTATTAACCAAGGGAAACCACCAGGCAGACTTCTTTCTAATGGTTGACAGAAGTTATCCCCTGCAGTTTTACCAAAGGAGAGAAAGGAAACCCTATTGCTATGTAGGGCATCCTGGCACAGCATGGGCAGCCCCGGGGCCCATGGAAAGGCTGGGAAGGGCACAGGGAGCCGCAGACCTGACTGTGCCAGCTCCCACTAGCTGTGCTGGCAGCAGCATCTTCCTCGCAGGAGGGGAGACAGTGCCTCCCTTGCCCCTGTCTCGCATGTCCATGCGCAGTCGCCTGGCAGTGAGCGGCATGAGCACTGGCAGAAGGGCAAGGCACAGGGCGGGCACGGAGAGGGCCCAGGCTCACCAAAGCGAGGCCTAGGAGCTGGCACAGGGAGCTGCTGAAGCAGGAGCTCTGTGTGTACAGTGTGCTGCCTTGCAACAGAGAAATGCAGGGTAGGTCTCAGCAGGGCAGGCGGGACGCTAGGAAACACTGTTTGAATTAGCACAGTGCTCTGCCTTCTAAATATACCCTGCTGCAAAGCTACACCATGCTCTTCCAGCAGTCAGGCTGCTTTCAGGAATTGTAATGTAATAAAATCTTTTAAAAAATCCCAAAACACACACACACATTTAGAAACCACCTGTGCAAGGCTTCCAAAATACTTTTTTTTTCCACTGATCTTGTTGCCTGGTTGTTAGCATCCATTAAGAACCTCTCCATTTATCCTTCCTTTACCTTTACTATTTATTTATTATCCTTTATTTATATTTATTCCCATATACTTATTATCCTTCCAGACCAAACTGTGTCCGTGCATTTGTCATGGTGCAGACACCCATGCCAGCCTTGCCACCGCAGCCCCCAGGGAGTTGCACGGTACTTTCTTTGGTCTCTTTGACACTTGCCAGCCCGGGCCTCAGTTGCCTCAAACCTGAAGCACCACTTCACAGAGCCACTTTGCTTTGCCTTGCAGACCACATGCCACTCAAGCAGGCAAAAAGTCCTTTCCAAATCCTGCTTTCACAGTGATGCACAAGAGCAGAGCTCTTATAAGGCCTTGTTTCCAAAGCCACTATGATTGGAGAGCTATCAAAGCCGACACTGTGAGAAAGCAGGAGCTTCCCGGTGGCCCACAGGCCAAACCACTTCCTTCACGGTGCCCAGTCCATGGGCACTGGGTGACAGGAAGCAGCAGGAGCAGCCACAAGAGTTTTCTGGCTGGTACTGCGGTGTCTGAGCTGCGGTGCTGAGGCCAAGGCAGACCCTGGCCGCAGCAGGGAACTAGAAAACTCAGAAGGGGCAGAATGACAGCGCTGTTCCCACCTACTGCGAGTTAAGCCTAACTAGTATTTTAATCATAGGTAGGGAGTAAATCCCGTAAAATAATAGCGCAATTGAGTCCAACTCAGATTTGAGTACACCAAAGTTATCCAAACTAATCTCTCCCACAAAGCACTTCACATTCAGACGGCAAGAGTTTTACCTGATTTTGCTAGAGAGCAAAACGCGCCGGGCAAGCTCACCTTCAGCTGCCTCCTCAACTGCTCAGCCGCAGGTAAAGCCAAGGGGAGGGAGCAGGAGATGCTCGCAGGCAGCAGGAGCCCCGGGCTGGTGCAGGCAGCGGACCCGGCCGGGGCGGTCCGAGGCGAGGGCGATGGGCGGCTGTCACAGCGCCTGCTCCCGCCACAAGACCCAGGGCTCCCGCCGAGAAGGTCGGCTGCGCCGCGGGGCCCCGGGAGCACTGCCCGCCGAGCGCTTCAGCTGCCGGAGCACCAGGCACAGCAGCAGCAGGAGCAGCAGCAGCAGCAGGAAGAAGAGCGCCAGGTAAAGCAGCAGGTTGAGCTGCCACTCCATGCCCGGCAGCGGCGGGCGCGCAGCTCCTGGGGCAGCACGGCGTGGCTCAGTCCCGCGCAGCACGGCTGTTCCCTCTGCCCGCGGCGGGCGCGCGCTGCGAGCGGCCGGCAGCAGCAGCCTCGGCGCAGGCGGTCAGGGCTGCGGCAGCCGGGACAGAGCGGGGCAGAGCTGTCCCCAGCCCCAGCAGGTGTGGGCAGCGCCGCCTCCCCGGGGCCGGGGTGCCCCAGCAGCTCCCGCAGCAGAGAAGGTCGCTCGAAGCCCCAGCCCCGGGCAGGAGGGAGGGCACTGGCCATGTAGTAGGAGAGGGGCAGGAACGTGAGCTCAAGCCCTGGCCTGCTTGACCCAGGCTCCTCAAAAGCCAAGACAAATACTGTCCATGCAGCTGCTCCCTAGGGCTGTCAGTGTCCTGAAGCTGCAGGAGAGCAGGTAAAGCCGAGGAGGCTCCTGAGATCCTCATGGAAAACCCTCCTTGTGTGAGTTTGTGTCACTCTATGCAAGTTCCTCAGGCAATTGATCTTTGCTAAAGTCACATTCCCAAAGCAAACATGGACTTATGAGCATTAGGACTGAAATTTAAAAGTAAAAACAAGGACTGCTGCATATATTCTTAATTTTGTCAGGATTACACCAAGTAGCTTGCTTTCCCAAGAAATATGGCAAATAAATGTATGAATTCTACTTTCTTTAGAATAAAACCTCCCAAAATCTTAAATTTACATATAGCTTTGATGTAAGTTTGAGCTGAGAAGGCAATTATGTACTGAGCTACCATTTTACACTGAATATTCTATACTCATTTGACCTTCATAATAACAGCTAAAATACAATTTGAAGCAATCTGGGAAAATGATAATTTGTCTCTTCCTGAAGTAGCAAAGCTTCATTCTGACATCTTCATCAACACCGTAGAGAATATTATCTGACATAAGCACAAGAGCTTTGCATCCATAAGCCACCAGGCACTAGATACTTTCCTGGTCAGTAGCCCTTCAAGAACAATAATTACCAGTTTCCCACTCCACCTCTATTAGGACTGAGGAATTTAACTAGTTAACAACAGTATTTTCTCACCAGTATTTCTTCATGAGGAATCCAGAATTAGCATTCTAGTAAATACAACAATACTAACACACTTTTGAGATGCACAGAATATTGATCTTAACGTCCAGGAAAGATAGTCTGCTGCCCCAGACACTAATGTCTTGTACACAGTTGTTGTACATGGGAGCCATTACTTCAAAAATACACCTTTGCACCTTAACAAGGACTCTGCTCTAAATACAAAATTGTATTTAAAGTCAGCAAAAACCATCATTTTCCTTTTATGTTCAAAACAGAATTCTGAAATTCCTTGAAGTTGCATTTCACCATCTCTTATCCCCAAAGTGCTTTATTTAATCCTGTCAAATATAACACACAACATTTTCTATACTGTGTACCAAGACATATGTTATTCACATACCTATCTACTGAGGTTGTGTGAACCCTTTCCCAATCCTTACTCTTCATACAAAGAAGTAGTGCGGCCTTACAGAACGATAGCCCCAGAATTACTGAGAAGATGCATATCCGTATGTAAATGCAGCTTTAACCAAATATTTTAGTACATAGACTGACCTCTCAAAAGAAGTCCAACAAAAGTGCTTGAAAAAGATTATGACTGCCAATGTCTCAAGTAACCAGGTGAACAGGATTGATTTCTTGTTTGCAACAGATATAGGCTGCATATAAGCAGGAGAAATATTCAAAAAGAACATTTCTTATTTAGTGGTTTAGCTTGATCATTTATTGTTTATCCTGCTTTTTCTGGGGTTGAACTGCCTCTCCTGCAATTGCTTCAATACATACTGTCTTAACATTGTTACAGCTGACAATTCTATACATGCACAGTCAGATTTTCCTTCTATTTGTAACCAAATATACTTATTCAGTTATTACTCTGAGTCATGATGGTGTTTTGGAGGATCTGGGAATGGAAATGATACTGATTTGTTGAAGTTGTAAGGCTCATCAGATTCAATTAATAGGCAGCAGAAATCCAGGTCATGATCATCACAGCACCTCGTACACATTTCGTCCATCCATCCTATATTGGCAGCAGTGCAGTCTGGCATTTGAGACAGACAGACTGCGGATTGTGGGAAAATGAATGGAATTATTCAAAATAGTTCTGGTTTCAAAGAGAAAAATATTCTGCAGTTTTGCTCACCATAAATGTGCCATCATCACTTATGGATCTGCTGTGACCTACAGGCTTTTCAGTACTACGGATTTCCCCTGTGTTACAAGAATAGTAACGTAAGTGCTTACAGTAGTAAGATCAAAGTGTATCAGGAAACATTCTTGTCTACTTTTCCAAAAGAAAAAAAATAATTTTTCAAACCTGTATTAGTTTCAATCTCAAACTCCCGAGTTCTTGTTTCAAATCACTTATTCTGAATCAATTTAATATCCAATAATCCACCATCTGTGCCAAGTAATATAAGTAATAGTCAATATAAGAATACAAGAAAGTGCTTCTAAAAAAAAAAAAAAAAAAAGCCTACACAATCCAACATTTAACATGAAAAAAAAAATGGCTTCTACTTTATCATGAACACTTTTCTTAAAAAACAATGAAACATTTACCAAGGAGACTCAACTCCGAGTTCAGCACAAGCAAGCGTCACCCTCCTTTGAACTTGAAAATCAGGTTTGAAAAGCTTAAACAACACTAAAAATCTTAATCTAGGTATTACTTTTGTATATTTGGAGCCTTTGACAGTAACTTTATCAGTTCTTGGCTTAACGTGTTTCTTTTAACTCAGCGGCTGTTGTCAACATAACAATAAAAGCGAGGCCCCTGCTTGCTGTGCGTGGCATGTTGAAATGCATACATCTCTGGCTAAGACACGCAGAGAAACTGCACAACCCGGAGACAGCCAGACTCTTCCTGGTTAAGTAGTGTACTCAGCCTCTAAGATATAGATAAATTAACTGCCACTACATGATGACAGAATATTATATTTCAGGTATCAAAAGAAGACAGTGTTTCTTTTCTGCAACTTTGTTGCCTGCCTGCCAAAATCCCATCCAGCAAAGACTTTACCACTTTCCCAGAGGATTGCTTAGAGATAAGGGCTGAATGCAAAAGTGCCAACAGGCCTGGAACCTCTGACAGGACTTTTTCTTGAATAAACTTCCTTTGTAATAATAATAATAATAATATTTTTTTTAAAAAAAAGCTTATACAAGGGCTATGGCATGGGCAGAAACAGTACAAATATTCTGGGGTGAACTTAGAAATCCAGCCTATGGATAATAACAAAGTGAACATCCAGAGAGCAGATTGACTAGAACTTACTAACAACTTGTTTAAATCTGATACTTGGATGGTTTTTGCTTATGATTCAGAGCTTCTTTTAGGGAATAAAACTATTGGGATGTATAAATTAGGAAACTACCCTCCTAGATTTTAGATACTCAAGCAGCAGCACCTTCCTTCAAACCAGTAAGGCACAAAGCCCCTCACAGTTGTGCTTCAAATACAGAGCTTATTTAAGTGTTTTTCTGGACTGAGGCCAAAATATTAAGCACCTCACTGCATCAAGCTGTTAAGCAGCCTGAGCTGCGCAAGTTTTATTTCCACAGGCTGCGCTGCTCACAGCAATTACCCACCTCCTCCATCCTGTCTGGCAGGACCGTGTTTTTTTCTGACCAAGTGTGTTTGTTTGTAAAACCAAGCTATTAAAATTATTTTTCACATTTATGTAGAGTTTTTCTTCCCAAATCAATCTTAGGGATATCACTATTATTATTCCCAAATCAATTATTATCAAGACTAAAATATTGACTACATCATGTTGTGTATGTGTTCGTAAATGTGTATACTGGAGATGGTGGAGAATGGGACCAGCAACAAAGCAGCATGGAGCACGTTATATTTAAGCTTAGTGTGAAGAAAAAGGATGAAATTTTATGTATTTTTTTTTTATTAAGCCACAAAATATGGTTGCTGGAGGTTTAGAATCAAGATACTAAGATTCTGATGCAGTTTGCTTTTTTTCTTCAATCGTCAAATGTGATTTTGTCTCATGGCTCAGTTTGGTAAGATAATCCAATTCGTACATTTCAGCCTGCAGAACATTGATCTCAAATGAAGGAACGCATCTCCGTGGGCACAATAGATCATTAAGCTCCTCTTTTGGAGGATTCCTGCGTTAGCCTAAGTGCCTGTGATTTATTCACTTACTGGGCAGCATAATACACTCATTGCCTTCCTCCGTCGTTTCAAAAACCCAGTGTACTTCTATTACTTGGTTACAATTACAACTCTGCCTTTTACTGTGCAGAAACATTGCAGTAATTGTGTATTAGCTCAACTTCTATTTCATTAGCCTATTGCATTGACCTTATTTTCCCATGTATCCTGCTTCAAATTTCCAATGATATGTGGTTTTATGCATGCTTAATTTGTGCATCAAATTCTTTATCCTTCCTAGCACGTGTGTATGTACAAAATCTCCAGAGAAGGCTCTGTGAAAAGAAGATGGCACAAATTATGGGAACTGTATGAGAACTCATTCCCATATAACTTGGTTCCTTTGTGACTTAAGATACTGACTTCGAAGGGAATCCCACCCAGCTTCTCCTCAAGTCCATCACCAAATTCTCTGTGTATTTTACTGATCTTGAGCAAAAACAGTTTCAGAAGTAGGAGTTTACCTTAATTGTCTCCTCATCAATAAAGATAGTTAGAACTAACTTCTGGAGAAGTCAATATTAAGATCACAGATGGCTGACAGATCACTATTGCTGACAGAACAATAAAACCTAGTAAAAGTGGGGGTGAAACATGCAACTCCTTTAAAAATATTATTTTATCCAAACCATAATGAAAACTTACTTTACAAGGAAATTATTGCTTTGCTAAGCAACTTCTCAACAGCTCAGTCACTCACCTCTGTCAAAAGGGCACCCAGAGCCACTGGCCCCCAGCCTATCCAACAAAGGCACAAAGCTCTGCTCCTTCACACAAGTGTAAACGAGAAGTGACCACCCTGAACTGCTCATGTCAATACTCAGAGGCCAGTCTAAGCCTACAGAATGCTGCAGAATACAGGGGCGCTACTAATGGCAGAGTACAGAGTGAGATGAAGGGGCAGCTCAGCACAAAACATTTTAATTAGGCAATATATGACCTCTGCAGAAAACCTCCCTGCGAGAAGTCCTATACGTTTGATCCTTTGTGCCTTCAGCCTGTATGGTCCACACAACCTTCAATAAAAGCTTGGTTTTTTGCAATTCAAAAGAAGATGGCAACATTTTCAGTGCACCTTGTACGTTATTATAAGCTGACAAATGTCACAGTAAGGTTTCACAGACACCACATCCTACTTTTCACATGAAATGCATCACAGAAAGGTATATTTTTTACCAGCTTGTACGGAAATAGCTTTCCAAACTGAATCAACATTCTCTAATTCAAATGGGGTCTCTCCTTCTTGTATAACATCACCACTAATCAAGTGTTTGTGTGCCAGATTAGGTCTCCAGTGAAATCTACGTGACCTCACTGTTCCCATGGATTTACTGGATGGCCCTTTAGTTTGAATGTAGAGCCAAAACATGCATATGTAGCATCAATAAAATAATCTAGCCATGGTGAGATGCAGCCACAAATGCTGAGGGAACCGGCCCAAGTCATTTCAAGGCCACTCAATCACATGTGAGAGGTTGTGCTGTTCAGGGGTGGTTCCTGAGGATGCAGGAAAAAAAAACACGTGCCATTTCTACATTCAAGGACAAGAAAGAGGAACTACAGACCAATCAATCTTACCTTGATCCCTGGGAATAAGATTGGGAATATTTCCTAACATATAAAGGACAAGGATGTGATTGGAAGTAGTCTGCATGGATTTCCAAATGAGACAGGGTCGTGTGTGGCAAATCTGATATCCTATAATGAGTCACAAGGCTTAATCCTTTTTTTCAGACAAATTAACTCTATTTTCCTGAGGTTTAGGATGACAAGTAGAGGCAAAGTTAACTCAATTGACCACAGAGAGAATTTGTGATGACTGTAGACAAATTCCTAATAATACAGTAAATGGAAAATGATATCAAAAAGTTGCTTCTCCAGAGCTCTCTTTGAGGATAGTAGCCCAGCCACCTTTCTCTCATTTCCCTTAATAGGTTAGCGGAACAGAAGTTCACATTTGTTTTCATAATGATATTGTATAATGCCATCATTAGACTCCCACGCTAAAATACACAGAGAAAGTGAGAAAAGGGTAATGAAACATTGTTCTGATTATCCTATTTATTAGAGATGTAACTTAAATGCACCACTAAACAAATTCTATTCACTGGGATGTAAAAAGATTTCATATCTCTTTTTAAATTACAAAACAACAAATATTCTGCAATCCTGCTTCCACAAATGCTAAGACTTAGAGTATGGATGAAAATGGACTCCTAGTAAGTATACCAACCAATGCAAAATGGTAGCACATAAAAGACGTAAAAAAAAGGGAATTTATGGGTTTAGCTCAAGTTTACTTGAATATGCAAAAAATACCCCAAACCCTCACCTCTTCACTGAATTTCTATGAATGCAATTTACAGACTTGTGTGACAAAAGGAATGCATCAGTGTTGTAGAAAAGTATTTGCACTAACATCCTTGACAAAAACAGCTTAAATTAGAAAGACATTCAAAATACAAAACCTACATACACACTCCACCTTTTTCAGAAGTTTTCTACTTTTGCTATTCAACTTATACATTTTACCAACATACTTCTGTCAGTACTTACCAAGTTTCCATGTTATACCTTGCTGCTAATAGTAAATAAAAGAATTCAAACTGTCGCATTTGTCTTCAATGACTTAAAAAAATGCCAGCTCTTGATAATGACAGTTGCTGAGTATGAATCTTGTCCCACATGTTAACCTATTTATGATTAAAGTTGGCAAGTTTTGAACCAATTTCTACCTTACTATTGCTTTACATGCAGTATCATTTATGAAAATTATTTGCTTGTCCTTGTCTCTGCAACACGAGGGCCATTATAATCTTTTTTTTTGGTATTCTTGTAGA
>JAVCKT010012335.1:0-18478 GCA_032273925.1 Rhynchotus rufescens | reverse complement strand
CAATGAATTGCATGCTCAGTATTTGAGGAAATACAACCTGAGCTATATTTACATTATTTACATTTACATTATCTCCTTAATTAAATATGATAGTTTAAATTTACTTAGAAATGGAAGCAGTAGAACTTAGAGAAATGTTTTGTATATGGTTGTGAAGCTTACCAAAGAACGACTGTGAAATAAAATATCCAAAGGTAATGGCAACAATTTTAATGAAACCACTCTGAAATTAAGGTAGTGGTTCACACCTGTGTCATTCTCTGGTTTGGAGAATGGGACAAAATGGAGCATGAGGGAAGTTTGAGACCTTATTCCAAGCCAGAAAACTCAAGGCCTTCCAGCCCACATGCAAAAATGTTATGCTTGCAATGTTTGTACTAAAATCTGCAGATACTCCAGTGCTACTTCCCAGCACTTTCACCCAAGCAATTAAAAGATTCTTAACTACATTGCACAAAAGTGGCTCCATTCAGTGGGAAACCGGGCTGAAACTGTAAATATTTACTCATCTACAAACCCTCTATACAGTAGGTGAGGCAATAATGAGAGTAGCTACGAAGGATAATAAAGTTTTAGGGAATAAAGTGGTGAACTAGCATGCCTAATCCACACATGAAATGTTAGGTAGTTGATATTTCTGAATATGTAGAGGGCTTAGACCCAGAAGGTTTTTTTACAAGTTGGCTCAAAGAGTTATTGATACAAGCCAATTTAGCTGCCCCAGTTGTTCTGGCATCTGCCAGGAGGTTTCTTGCTAAATAAACTTCTACTTCTCCCTTTCTGTGCACTGTGCTGGTGGGTTGTGTAATTGTTTTTGTAATAAACAGGCTCCTTAAAACATCCAGAATTGCTTCTAATCTGAATTACCAAAGTTCCACTCTGGGAATATATATCCAGATTACACTATGTTACTTCTGAAGAGGAGACAGATGTTCATGGCTGTGAAACAGATATTTCAATATATTGGTTTTTCTTGTGCAGTTCGCAACTCAGCTAGACTTCAGATACAAGGCAATAGGCATATGGACAGCTTTTAACTCCTGAGGAAGCAAGTATATTCGCACAAGATCAGTGAAAGTAAGATTGCTGTATTTGCAGGAATGCAGAAATGAAACAACAACAACAACAATAACAACAAAAAAAACCCTCTTAGAATATTTCTGTTGTGGTTGCAAATTATGGAATGAGAAAATCTTCATACAAAACAGGCTGTATGTTCTTCATGTGGTAACTTGTATGCCACTGCCCTTGCTTGGTTCTTAAAATCAGATTTACAGGAAAAATGCAATCTAAAAATGTATTTCAAGAAGAAAAAGAAAGATATACATATACTGTGAATTCCTGGAGATATTTCACCTCACCATGTCATGACTGCATTTAAATTACCTGATAGAGATATTAAGCAGCAAATGAAGAAGCAACACATCTTGATGCACATGCACCAACCACAATTCCTGCTGTGCAGCCTTTACTCATGGCAGGTGACTTGTCCGTGTAGCCCAGTTGCTTGTAAACCATTTTCAGGTGAACACGAACTTGTGTGTGAGCTGTCTAGAAGTCTCTTGAAGCAACTACTAAAGATGTAGTACATGGATAAGGCCACTTAACAGCAGTGGTCACCTTCTTCAGTGGGGTTAACTGAAGCTGAAATGGTTATGGTATAAGAGCTCTGCTGGAAACTATGTTTTAATGGGGGAAGTGCAAACATTGCTGTAGACATTACATAATTACTCCTGGAACAGTATTCCCTTTGGGGAATGCCTGCTACTTTGATAATTCAGGCAAAGGTTTTTAACTGTGAAGGAGTGATTGAAGCTCCTTAACTCCAAGATTTTTACAGCAATGTTTAGGGCACTCTGATGAAGATCCCTGACTGTTTTCTAGACATGCTCCTATCTGGCAGAATGTCTGACCTCACTAGTCCTTGTTGCTCCAGAGGAAAGGGAAAATTATTCTGTTAAAAACTGTCATACCAGACAGTGTAACTGCCTGTGGGTACTGATTATTATAAATATGAGATTCATATTATACTGGTTGCTTTTTTAAGACAGACCTATATTGGTTATTGTAAAGAGAATTTAAACTTTCCTACTCTCTGGATATGGCAAATGCTTGCCTACTGATGGGCCAGCACCAGATGTTGGAGTCCTCAAAAGGTAAGGGCTGGTATGCCTCTTACCAGTTTCCCTTTTAACAAAGATATGAAAAGTCTTTTATATTTATATATAAAATATTTATACTTTAGATATAATTATAAGTATACAGATAGATATATTTAATATCTATTATATTCTGAATATCTATATATTCTGAATTTTACAGAGCCTTAATTTCAATAGTATTTGCTGATGTGAAGACTCAAAGATGAGCTAGCTATACAGTATAAAAACATTGGCATCCGTTTTTACTGTTTTGTCTTTTTATTTCATCAAGTATCTCCCAGATCTTGCATTACAATCCAGAAGTAAGGAATAACTGACTGATATGCTTTATACTGTATGTGATATTAAGATAATTATATCATGTCACTGCTTATTCATCTATCCCATAGATAGACCAAATCTCTCCATCTATGGAATTATTTACCAGCCTCTGATCACTTGCCTTTAATCTTTTTCAGTTTATTGTATTTCTGCTGTTTTGTGAGATGTGCTGACAGATGGTAAGCAAGATCAAAATCGAAGGTGTACTATTGATTTACATGACAATATAATAAGTGCCTATTATATAGTGTTTTCTATTCCAATTCTTATTATTTCCCAACACTCTGTTTTTTATTGTTCTATCTTTCATTTTTAATGTATGGCTGCACATTGAGTAGAGGGCTTCATTTGAGCCACACAAAATGCTGTCTAGGACTTTCTCCGGAATGTTTACAATGAACTTAGAACAGGCAAAAACTCCCACTGAAGCCAAAGGAGAAAATAAAGAAGAACTGCAACTGCAGAGGAGAGCTCAGAGGCTGGCAGGATCCTGCAAACTAACAGTTTTCAGTGCAACATGGAAAGAAAAGAAGGCAATTTTGTTTTTTTTTTCTTGAGGTACAGGCTTGTTAAAGTGATAGCACTAACTTTCTTTAGGTAAAACCAGTGGTCTGAGATGTTAATATTCATTTCTTACAATAGAACAAATGTAATTAATTCTAATGTAAAGATTTATAGGCTACATTTTTTTTCCATATTGCCACAGAATATAAGGATTTACAGTAAAATTTTCATAGCCGGATATTTCCATGTCCTTTTGGAGGCATATGGAGCTGCTGTTGCTCAGTGTAAGTCATAATGAGCCTTTTATTAGATGATTCTGTGTAGAATTAGGATTCACGTTAGGTATTTGGCCTTTCTGGCCTTTTCCAGTGGGGCTGATAGTAGTGTTGGTGAAAACCACATCTCCAAGCAACAAACAGAGGAGAACCTGTCAGTAAGGAGTAGGATTGTGAAAAGGGCATCATCACGATTGCTGGTCTCTCCTTTCGGTGTCAAATCACATGTGGGAGATGCACTTCATCTCAATTCTAGACATGCAGCGTGTAAACCGATCTCAACCTCTTACCTCCTTCAGCAGGGAGGAATGGGTAGTGATTGGGTGCAATCTGTGACTTGTTTTCAGCACCCACATTGGCTTGTCTCACTTTACACCCAATCAGACCGTTAGAGGACATCTACAACATAGACTTTGCAGCCTGCCCGGTGTTAATAAAACAGGAGACTAAGACCACAAGAGAACACAAGTGTGTGTTATGAGCTCTAGGAGTCCTCATCTCCTGGCCTTCTTAACCAAACACATAGCTGAAATTCCAATAGGAGAGTAGTAATATTTTAGGAGGCCATGCAATCCTTTCTGGGAACTTTCTTTAGATTTTTAACAAGAAAGCATATCATCCAATATTAGTGCTTTTATTATGACATTCTGGTGTTTGGTCTGTACATTTCAAGACATTTCTAAAGAACTATTAGTTTCTTTAACACACTGCAATATCAATATAAAACTACTCAAGAGTGGTAAGTGTAATTTCCAGGTACTTAACATTTTGTTGAAGTGAGGTAACTTGTGGAGCTGCTGAGATACTACCTTTGTGTATTGCAGTTTTTGTCGTGCAGGTACAGAACTCAGTTTAAATAATGCTAGTACTGAAAGAAAAAAAAAAGTCCTTTACTTCTACCTATATTTTAAATAATTTATGCAGCCTGCCTCAATAGCAACTACTTATATGCATTATACGCTGAAACTTATATTTTTCATTAACATCCATTAGAGAAATTTAATAAAATCAGACTCAGTTCCTTATTCTTTTGTGTGAGATGATGAATAATTTGATGGATTTATTTTTACAAGTTTATATATTCACAGATATTCCTTTTTTTCCATCCTGTAGTGATGGAAAAAACGTGACATAGTGTAGGTTTCCTGTCAAAACGTTTTTTCTGCAAGAGGAATTTATGCTGGTAAAAACAGAGAATTCTGTGACCAACTGTCACCATTCAATAAATGTTTTTAAAGGAAAATTTCTGTGAAGATCCTCGATATTTCCTATATATAGGCACCATTGTTGGTCATACAACAAAGAAGATATTCTCAAGAAAATCATCACAATGGCTACTTTGTCAGTGAAAGAAAAGATGCACTTTTGCTTCTTCTATTGGGATTGCTAGCTTGGGAGAAACCTTGTAAAATCTTACTAAAGATGAGGTTTGTATATTTTCTAAATTATGTTAGTGATGGACCCATATTCTTCAAAAGAGACACACTCACAGTGCCTTTATCCTCACTAAATACTAACTTGAAATATCTATGTGGAAAAAAGAAGTCAGCAACTGCAGACCAAGCGGGTGAAGGAAGTTTCATTAATGATCAAGACATAGTGTTTGCATAATAGAACAGTGACATAACCTCTAGATGCTGGGGGCAAAGCTGAATGGTTAAAATAATTTCCTAATCAGGAAGTTGCTGAGAAAGATTTCTCTAGTTCATTTGGTTCTCTCTTGAGTAAGTAACTTTGTGCAGGATTTTATCATTTCCCTCGCTTTCCCCTGGTATACGCATACTGGTAGTGTCTAAACTAAGAAGAAGACTTCAAGGAATGTTAATCTAAGTCAATTAATGGTGATTTAATAACTACTTTTTTTAAAAAAAAATCAAGTGTAAAGGGAGCATATGAAAACCCCAAACCTAGAGAAAGTGAACATATTTGTGCTGATTCATTTCCTGAGCAAGAGTGACCAGACGCGCCTTTGTGCAAGGCATGAGAGACTTGACTCACTTGCCCATACATAAAAATCTAGTGCTATCTGAGGTGCATTCGCATATCTCCCTCATCTCTATTCATCAGTTTAAAAATGTGTAGATCTTTGCTAATCCAACATCCTATTTGTTGACCCTGTGCAGAGATCTTGGCTATGCTAAGTGCTAGATGTCTATGTTTAGGCAATTGAATTGTGCCTCAAGCAATGAAGCAGCTAAAGCCTGTGTATATACCTACTCATATCTGCATTCAGGAAGAAACACAAGACTAAATTTACATATGGACTCAGAAGAAGTAAGTATTGGTTTTGTTTAAAGAAACATTTAAAGAAAACATTCCCCAATAGCTTGTCCCAGTCCCATTGATTGTTGCTTGTTCCTTAACCAAACTCTCACAGCTCCCATAAATCTTGAACTCCAATTTCTGCCCATGGTATTAATTAAGCCTGAGTGACTTCAAATGTCTATCGCATCCAAATTCCACACTACCTCATGCAACAGCCCTCCTAACCAGTCTCGTAATCTCTCTTTGTTCCTTATCAATTCTTTGGAGATGTTGCCTTTTCAGCAAAGCATATAAATCTACCTAAACTACAAGGCATAGGTGGATGCCAGTTTACTAATGCTGATCAGCTCAACTTTCAGGATTCCTCTCTGATTCCTCATAGCTCCTCCAGCTCAGCAAGTGATTGTCACTTTCAACTTCTGAATATAGGGTGTTCTCTCCCTCTCTCCTTTTTTTTTGTGCCCCCTCTCTACTTTATTCTATGTCTAAATGTTCCTGTTTGCCATCCAATCATCTGATTTCTGTCCAGGACCTCAATGACTCTTCTCTAGCTATTTCCAAGGCTGCAGAAAGCTGCCAAGGGTGTCATTAGCACAAACCCATAAACATCTGCTGTGAAAGGGTTTTTGCCAAGGACAGCAAAATTGCAAAGGAAGTAAAGCTGCCCCAAGCAAGTCAAGGAAAACAGCTCGTCTTCTGTAAATGAAACTGGGCTCTGCCAAGAACAGGGACCTTTTCCTGTGTGTTGTGATTGATGGCTCAGCACTCTGATGACTGAGCAGTCTCCTGGAAACTGGAGCTGAAGTGGCAGGGGTTTGCTTTAGGAAGGAGAAAGGTAGGAACCTAATATCCCTCCTGCAAGATGCTGAGGTAAGTGTAAGAGCTGGATAGAGCAGTTCAACGGGGCATAAGGCAAGGACTTTATCCACATGTAAAGCAGGATATGGTAATATTTATGGTGAGATCCTCTGTCCCTCACATTGTGTGGAATGCTAAGTGATAATAGCATAAAGATAGTTTGATACAGGTGGTCTTCCTTCCTCCCTTTTCTTTCTCTCTCACCTTATAAATCTGTACATGGTGAATGTGCTATGTCTATGGCCACAATAGCAGAGAACAGATTCTGGTCTAGCCTAGACCCTCCAATCACATTTGCACCTGGAAAAGGGGTGTTATCCATACCCAGAAATGCAGAGATCACAGACTAGGTGAGAGAAGAAAATGCTTTAAAGGATAAAGTACATGTGATGCTCAAAAATAAAAATGTCACATGAAAACAAAACAAGACATCTCAGTATGTTTTTTAAAAAAATCATTCTAATAATGTGAATTACATGTTCCCCTTTCTAGATGAGATGACCTATTTTTGTTTGTTTATTTTTAATTTTACTGTTATCATTTTAGAATGGGTAAAAGTAGTTAAAAATCTGTGGGTCGAAATTCTGGAGTTTGTTTAACACTGAGGAAGCGCTCTGGGAGCAGAATCAAAGTGAATGAGAAAGTAATGAACACCCATTCATCAAAGATATAAAAATGTAGCGATCATTTCTTTAATTATGGGAAAACGTAACAGCTAGTAGAGCACTAGGAGGACCTATTCAAAATTGATTTGCAGAACAAAACCGTATCATAGTAATTTGTGAAAATCACCACTTATATAAAGATGGTACAACACATTTTTAGAAAAACTCTGGTGGTCTTTAGTTCCAAGACCTTGTGTACAAGCTAAAATCTCTTACAGTGCTGGGCTCTGTTTTATGATGTAATGAGAGGTTTCCAGACATTGACAAAGTGTATGAACTCAGATTCATTGCAGGAAAATGTAACTTCACACCTAAAGTGACAAGAAATGATGTGATATAGGCTACAGTGAACTGGCAGATCATAAAAATAAATTAAAAATCTGCTTTAGAACGCAGGTTACTAAAATATTACCTTTATGGACTGCCTTTTTTTTTTGCTCTTCTCTTTGCATACAAATTAGTTGACAGGAAATGTAGCAAGATAATGCTATCCATTTAAAGTGACTATACCCACAGCTGGAATTCTGCATGCAGAATCAGAATATTGAAAAGGAAGACTTACCCCTTGTTCCCAAATAACAACCTATGGGTTTTCATTTATTTATTTATTTATTAGTAACATGGTGGTATTTTTGCCATGGATTTTTGGCATGAATAAAGTGGGCCCTAAAAACTGAGGAAATTATTACAGATTTGCACATGTTAGCCTACAGTGAGGAGTGCCAATCCCTGCAATATAAAGACTCTGCTGTTACTTGTGTATAATTTCACTAAACGTTTGATCATATCAATAGGGTGCAGATTTATTTCACTGAGAGTTTCTAGTGCCTTCGTGATTAAGAACAGGGACTTAATGTGAGGTTTAACAGATTTTATGTGACACAGCATCGTTTTTTATTTCAGGGATGATACTTTTATCATTCTTGTCCGGATGCAGCCTCACAAAAAGTCTTCAGAAAATATCACTTTGCACATGCTTTTCACAATTGTTAGGCTGGCCGCTGCGTTCATGGGAGGGTATCATTGAGTGTGCTCTGCCCTTCATAGACATTCTTCTTGGTTGCTGTGGTATTAAAAATGAGATAAGGCACACTTTCCATGCTCCTCATATACAGAGGATCAAGAAGACTGAGTGAGATAGGAAGGAATAAGAACAGGGAACTAGTATGATCAAGAGGAAATAAAATAGGAATAAAGATATGGAAGGATTTGAAAACTGACAGGATCTGGGATAGACACTTAGAAGGGAATCTGGGATTTTGACTGAGGATACCAAGGATGTCTGAGACTGAATAACTAGCTCAGAGGTAGAACCAAGCTTGGGAGACTGGAATTGGAATGGTGGAGATGAAAGTCTGCATGAAATGATGTAGAAGGTGTGGAGAGTTGCCTGACACTAGCTAAACCAGGGATTTTAAGAAAAAAATCATATCTTCAATCTGTGCTCAATGCAGCAAAATGGCGTAATATATAGGGAGCCTCATTAAGATTGCATGGGTCTGGCACTAAACAATGATACTTCACCCTGAGAAGAGCTAACAGAGAAGTGCTGAGCTCTGAATGTTTTTCCATAACTTTTAAAGAGAATTAACACTTTTTTTTTTTCTCCCATCAAGTAAAGAAATCCTGTTACTGAGAGCACACGCATCTGTGGGGACTCAGTGAATGCTAGTGCCTGAGGAGCATGGGAACACCTATAGCGCTCGCCTTGGAGCATGTGGAACCCCCTGCATGATGCGAACCGTCTCGAGGGCCCGTGTACCACAGCACGTGCAGTGATGCCCTGCGGTGTGGCTGCTTACAATATTTATACAGCCTAGAAAACAGAGGGACTCAAGGGGGAAATGATCGCAGAATATAAATACTTTCTGGTAGAATAAGGAGCAATGGCCTGAAACTAAGAGAGGAAACATTTAGACTAGCTATTAGAAAAAATGTCCTTAATGGGAAGAGCAATTGGGCAGAAGAACAGATTACAAAGAGAAGAGGCCAAGGAACTACCTTTGCAGCTATTTAAGACTGCAGTAGGTTGAGAATAATAGCAAAAGACCCTGATACCTGTGAAAGTTTACTTCAAGGGATTCATTTTTGAAAATACTTGTAAAGTTTACGATCTTTTTATTGTAATGTGTTGTTACTAAGGAATTTCTTCTCTCCTGATTATTTTCAAAGCAGTCGATATAACACAGAACTATGTCAACCAAAGGAAAATGGGCGGAAAGAAAATAATAGAAAATGTGAAAATAACCTCTGAAGAGGTTCGAAATTTCCTCACCAAAGTGAAGATAGAGCACATACATCCATGGCATTTCTTGGTCACTAATTCTGGAAGACTTTAATAGCAATGCTAAATAAGAAGAACTGAAATACCTGGGAGAGCTGAGACAGTTGCTGCAGGAGGGGTATCCTTATAGACATCAGTATCTGCACTCACTTTATCCCTTCTCTCAGCGCAGAGAAAAATCTGCATGAACAAGAGTATGGAATTTGTCTCCATATGACCATGCATATTAACATATTTATATATGTATCTCTGCACACACAAACCTTACAAACCACAGATGAACCATTGCTTTGAAAATCCAATAGTTTATCTGCTTTGGAAAGCTTACGGCCCATTGTCCTTTCCTCCTTCATGCTTAGGAAAGACATAGGGAGAACAAAGGGGCAGGTCTAGGCTATGCAGCGTCCCCACCCTCTGAAATCTCCTGTTTCTATCAGGCTTCGCACTTCCCAGAACTGCCTGACCTGTCACACTGCATACCTGGAGGAGTGCTCATGTGGCAAAAAGACACTGAATATGATATAGCACCAAGGAATGTGTTCTGCTGTGTCAGTTAGAGAACATGCACCTCTAAAAACTCTGTAATGTTAATAGATTTTTTTCTATTTGTATGCAGCTTATTGTCTTTTGCATATGGCTTTATATTGAATGAGATCCTCTTAATATTTGAAACAAAGGGAGGAAAGCATAATACCCAGTGCAAGATGTTACAGAAATAAAATAATAATCTTAAAATGTCGCTTTTTTATGTTTTCTAATAGCAAGCAACATCTGGAATAAGTAAATGTTATCTAGTATCATGAAATATTCTAAAAGCTATATGCCAAACCCTTTTTGTATTAAAAATAATGAATGCCTGTGGAAGTATATTTGAGTTATGAGAGGAAATTGTTAATGCACATATGTGCTCATTTACACTATTAATATTAAAACTTAATCCAGCCTTGTGCAAACTCTCCAAAACCAAAATAAATAATCACAGGCTGAGATAAATAATGTGGCAGTGGATTGAATATTATTGCCTATGATAACTTTGGGATGCTGCAAAGCCCCAGCAGATGCTGTGATTCAAAAACAATGTTTGTAAAGATACATATCTATATATCCCTTACAAAGTGTTTGAGTTTAAAACTTAAATCAACTAATATTCTTTACAGGAGTGGCTAGGAAAGAGTACTGATGGAAGGCAATAAACTGCTAATCTAGCTCTTGAACTCAGGGGTGTATTTTTCAAGAGTAATAATTCACTGCAGATGTGATGGTCAAGGGGCCTCATCTGCTTTTTCCTGTATGAAATATATGATGGTATGGGCCCTTGTTATCTGTGTGTCACACCAAGCACTGGAGAATTTCACTTAATCTCCCCATCCATTGATCAGCTGCCATACTTTTTTTCTGTGCCTGAACTGAACTGTTTATGCCTGTAAATTTAGAAATATACCTAGGAGCATGTTTTACATAAGATTTTGATATTACAAAGATTATATGCTTAATTATGCAATATATGCTATTATGCTAATAGCAAACCCAGTGAGTTGTTCGGCATCACACAAACATAACCCTGGTATTGGTTAGGGAGCTTAACTGATGAAACAGATAAAATCTAGATTATCAATGATTTTTGTTTGAGGAGTTTGTTTTTTAAAATCACTTAAAAATTTGCTATGCTACCCTGTAGCTTTGTCATAAAACCCCAGTGTGGGACAGAGGAACAGCTGTGCTATCTCAGAAGTATCCTAGTGAACCTGTAATTGCCTCAAGCTATTTTTTTTACTCTCTGACAGAATGTTTGATATTGTGACTCAACACATTTTTTGTTTATGAAGCCTTTTGATAAAAAGAAAATGATGATATCTTTATGGAGAAGATTTTTTCAGAATATATGTCTGAAAATCCATTTTTTCCCCTAAAACAGTTTTATTTGTACACTTCTGATCACCCTAGCCTAGAACTGCTAATTGCCATTTTTCCTTTGCTCCTGAGGGGGAGTAGGGTAGTTTTCCCATTCACAAAGGCAGTACTGTCTTGACAAGAGAAACCAGACCTTTCCACGTTCTTGCCTTTGCTTGGTTGTTCCCTTGCACAAACATGTAAGTAGAAATGGGCCCTTGCACCTCTTGTCTATTATTCCTTCTTCAAAAATAAGCTTTTTTTTGCCTCCTCTTTTATTTTTTTCTCAAAGGTAAGTTTCATGGGCAAACCAACTTCATGATTGCATGTGGAAGGCAGGTGTGAGTTGTCTCTAAGCCAGTCTTTGGAGAGGGTGCTAATGCTGTGTAGCTCTTAGCAGGCTTGGGAGAGGCTAGGGGAGAAACAGGTTTACAAACAAAGTTTATAGATCCATGAAGTTAATAGAACCATGAATGTGCCAAACCACAGGTCTGGATACCGTGTACAGGGCAGGTGCTGTGGATAGATGGGAGGTCACAGACTAGCTAAATAACTGCTTTCAGCCCTGGCTGTGAATGATGAAAGTGTAGCCATACATTGGATAGTCCATCAGTGATGCAAACGGAATCCCACTGACTCTGCTTAGCCTACACGGAGCAAGGAGGGATGTTTTGGCCGCCTGTTTGGAGAGAGCAGAAACGTGCACTGATGTCATTTGCAGATTTGTGTACAGCAGAGGAATGGCTTAAAGTAATCTAAATCCTAAGAATTAAAAATCCTAGCATGACCAGTGACTTCAGGATGGCAAGACTGAAGCTATATATAGGTAGTCAGTCATGTAATAATCCATGTAAATAAGGTTTCATGTGATTTTGGTAAGGATGACTTAAATCAGGTTACTTTAATATTTAAACATTATTTCTAGCACACTGAAATATAACTCTGATGTATTAAGTTTTTAAATATCTTTTAGACTATTCGTAGTACCCTTTGACATTAATTTGGTTTAAAAATAGTGATCCACACTTAATAAATGCTTAACGTGCAGAACTATGAGGGTTTTATAAAGTCTTTGTTCTCTAACATCATATAGTTTCTCCCTCTCACTAAGAAAAACTCTTAAGCTTTAATCAAACAAATGCTGGCAGTGTTTTTTTGGCCATGGGTGGTGCACAAGAAAGCCAGACTATGCAGGCAGACAAACATTCTCCATTTCTTTTCTTACAGCACTGAGAGTGCTGAGAGCCTTCGAGGAAGCACCCGGGGCTATACAGAAACACCTACAAAGCAGAGCCATTAACCTGATTATATTTCATAGAATCACAGAATCCTTAAGGTTGGAAGGGACCTCTGGGGATCATCTAGTCCAAACCCCTGCACACACAGGGTCACCTAGAGCATGTGGCATAGGGCTGCGTCCAAGCGGGTTTGAGGATCTCCACGACCTCTCTGGGCAGCCTGTTCCAGGGCTCTGTCATTCTCACTGTCAAGAAATTTTTCCTTAAGTTCCTGTGGAACTTCTGGTGCTTCACTCTGTGGACATTTCCTATAGTCCTATCAGTGTCCAGCACTGAAAAGAGGCCAGACCATCCTCCTCACTCCCTCCCTTGAGGTATTTATAGACACTGATCAGATCGTTATTTGAGTTCTTTCCACTTTTGCCATTTGTTTTCTATGTGACTTTGTGTTGCCTACACCTCCCGTTATGTCCCCAACTGAAAAAGTGTGTGTTAACATCATCCTTAAAAGTCTTGTGAGGCTTATTCAGTGTCATATCATCAACTGCTTGGAATCTGTTGTTAAGGGGTGGGATTATGTAAAAGTAAAGCCCAGCTCCATCTCATCCTCTCTCCTTTCTTCAAGAGGATTCAGTCCTGTGGGCTTTTACTCTCCTAAATCCGAGAGTACTGTCTACAGTACGAGATACTAGTTTTCAACAGAAATACTGCTCCATTATCTGGAATAGCTAGCGCCATCTCAAAAGCTGTTAAACTTGCATATGTTTCCATATACCTTTATATACATCCAGAAAATCAGCCATTGAAACATTTTTATTTGTAGTGAATGTAACAAAGTCTTTATTTGCAGTGAATTGGTTAATGAAAAGCTCTACCTCATCAGCTGCAGAATCTGAACTCTGCTTGCAACACTACAAATGCCTGTTGAATGTTTTACAAAAAAAAAAAAATCAGTTACCTGCAAATATCCATGTTTTTATGTGTATGTGTCTACTAATCACCTCCATACCACAAATGTTTGGTGTTTAGCTAAACTACATATGTGCAGCTGAAAGACAGCCCCTTTTACCCTAAATGTAGAGCACACTTATTCCAGATCATGACTTCCAGGCTCCCAGTCTTGCTCAATCAGTAGTTCAGCACTTCTGTTCTTGTAGCTGACTGAACAAGTCAGATCACATGAGATACCACTGTCTTTGTCAAGAGAAGATAGATACAGACAATTTTTCCTATTATGAGATGACCCTTCTTTAATAGAATACAGAATGGAGGTTATCTATGCTCAAGTGTCCTGTGAATCTGAGGCATGAAATAAATTATACCATAAAAAAAATCATAATCACACAGTTGAAAATGCAGTCAGATTTAGACAGAATAATTATTGATGTTGGAATTTAGCCAGAATGCCAAGACTGAACACAATTCCTGCTACAAATATTACCACGGATCCTTTCCTGACTGCATGTGGCCAGGGCCTGACTTTTTTTTGTGTGTATATGTATTATACCAAGCTGTCATCTCCTTTCAATCTTGGCCTAAATTAAGAATGACATATAAATTAAGAATGACACATGCATCCAAATCATAGACATGCATTATCAACAGCTCATAGAACATTCTTCAAAATAATGAGTATAAGTAATTTACAAGATAAAAGAATGTTAATAGCAGGTACAGTATAATTTACGTGGACACAAATTGTACCTATCTTGGAGAAGAAGAAAGGCACTGCTGTGCACAAAGAGTGGATCAAGAGCAAGGTCAAGTGTAAGCACTTCTGTTTAACATGCACAGCCTGAGAACAGCAGGCGGAGCTTTCAAAGACAGATGAAAATTATACCCAATAATGTTATTAAAAATAATTGCCTTTTTTTTTCTTTCTCAACGAGTTTGATATGGGAGAGGCAGCTATAAATGGAAGAGCTATCCATTAGAAGGTATTTGATGAGGTCCTTCTCATTACAGTGAGCTAGAGTTGAAAGTCTACAGCATGTAATACTGGAAATGGAATGGTCATTAGCTAAGTGTCTTAGCTAGCAAATGTAAGCAAGTGTGTAAGACACCGTTTGCAGAGAGTTTGGAATGATTCTCTCATCTCAGTCCTGAATGAATACACAGGAGAAAATTTGTCACTAGATTTAGGATGTGTTTTCTCCTTCTGTGAGTAGCAGTGCCTACTATGAGCTGAAAATGAGTTTAGCTGGGAAAAGTAATGATTTTATCGATATTTACCAGGGTTAGGGACTAGTTAGCTGCACAAAAATTCACATTGTGCCCAGATTTTTTTTTCTCTCTCCTTCTTAGAAAGATTGAAATAAAATATTCAAAATTTTATATATATAATATATAAAAATATATAAATATATATCAATATTATATATATATAAAATTCAAAACTAGCACTAGCTGTTCTTATCTGTGATTATTGAAATTAAAGGGATTCTAGAAGTAGGTGTGTGGAAACAAAGAAAATTTTGCTTTGAGTTTGAGCTAATGGCTGGGGCAGACATGAAGAATCGCAGAGAAGCTGAAATTTTTAAGTCAGTTTTGACTTTCAAAGGATAATACTATGCAGAATGCTTAGTGTTTTATCACTTTTCTCCAGAAACTTTTTACTTTATCCTCTTCTGTATAGCTCTCTGAACAAGGACCAGTAATCCTACTTGAAGCTTTGGCACCCTATTGTAAGGGAAACTATAACAGGAAGTCAGATCCAATGAGTTTGATACTGGCAATTGCAACTGGATACTCAGGTTTACACTGGGGCCTAGTTTGTTTCCTTGTTGACCTTTTCAGATTCTCTGAAACAAGACAAGATTTGTAATTAATCTATGCAAGCATCGTTTTCAATTTCAAGGAGTAGTTAAAGCAGCTGTATTTGTTTATGTGAAAGATCAACAGCATGGAATTTGTTAAAGTAAACCTACTGAGAACACTCTAAAAACTCATGTCCTTTCAAAGTGCTGGTGTTTTTTGCTGTTGATTTTGCACCAGAGATGATGAAAATATTCTGTTGTATACTACTGTCTACCTTCTGATACTCTGAGAAGACCAGGGCTTGGTAATGCAGCTCAGAGGTTTTGGGTCTCCAGGTTTTTTCTCTCTTACTACAAAGAAAAATCTTTCATCGCATTTAAATATGCTAAAAGGATGAGAAATAATATCTGAGAAGGTAACTATGTATCAAAAGACATGGAATTTTTAAATGAATATTGAACCAGAGTTCAACTTTTAGCTTAGTATAACTGAAAACAGTTATTAAACAGTTCTTACCAAAGAGTAATTGTAAAAGCTAAGTAAAATAACTGATATTGCATCTTTATTTTTTCTTTTGCTTACCCACAATTAACAACTTAAATAAAGATATTATTCATATTCGTATCAAACTACCAGTAAGTTTGTTTCTAAAAGAATATGATTTAAGTATTATAATATTTGCTTGTTGTGATTTTTTTTTGACTTCCTCTGTTGCCAAGTAGATTGGAGAAAACACCTTCTCAACCAAACCTATTACTGGATGAAGACTGTAATTCTAGAAGAGTCCACGCTATAACTGCTAGGTGATTTTGATGGTTTAATTTGAGGATGCCTTTCTGGCATAATTTGTATTTTTTCTGAAAGAAAGACTGGGTGGAAGACAGGAGAGGAAGGAACACAGCTGGTGTGGAGCCTGTGCTGTGGGACCCACAGTTTGGAAGGATGGCCTACAAAAGGAGGAGTGGAGATTTAGCAGTCCATAAATCCTACAGAGGGTTGACATTTACCAAAGAGAAGACCTTGAAGGAAGGTCTGAAAGAATGTAACAGCTGGGAGCACCAGATTAATTGACAAACAATGAAGTCTCTGAATATTAAAAATAAAATGTGTAGAAAGAGAAGCTTCTTGTCTGCTGTTACACAGATAACAAAGTAACTTAATATGTGAATATATATAGTTTCCAGGTGCCTACTGCACTCTAGATCAGTTTTATGGCATACTAATATTTTATTTCTACTCCTTGTTGGTACTTTTAAAATCATTGATTTTGATGTAAAACTTACCTTCATGTTGCTTCACTGTAGGTACAATAATCCTTTAAAAGAAGAATCCGCTTGGAGGAAGTGGTATCCAATTTTACTCCTTCCCATAATGTGATGTTTGGTTACATCAAAGTACTAAAAAGATATGAAGGTTCTCTTGTTAAAAATATCAAAAGTGATAAATGTAGCTATGTTACCTCTCTCTATTTTGTATTTGCCTTCCCCCTCACACTATTGGAGTGTAAGAATTTATTCATTTTATAGTCTTCCTTGCTGCCTTCAGCTCTCCCTATACAGACAATTGGGTTCTTTCCCGTACTGTGAATTGCTATGTTCAGGTTTGGCCAGGATTTTTTTTAAGCCTCTATGGGTTTGCTAGACTGATATGCAATTTGCTGAAAATTTGAAGACTGATATTGTAGGGATGAAAAGCAGTTCCATACTTGCATTTCCACAAGGACTGTGGAGGTCTTTAAACTGCCTTTCATGTCCCCCATTCTTAGCCAGGCTGGATTAGGAGGGAGGGAGCAATTCACCTTGAACATTTACAGCAGAAGTGGAATGGTAGTGAGAGTATAAATTATTATGAAATGCCCCCTAGGGACATCAGGAATACTAGTTACAGACAGGTTGTGCACCTGTAGCAGATATGTGCAACAAATGCAAATCAGTTTCCATGTCAGCTCATTCCTAGGTAAACCAAGAGCTCACAAGATCCATAAATCCTAGGTTCTGGATCTCAGCCACATGTTATAATGCAAAAAGATGCAAGAAAGAAATATGAGAAGAATCATACAGAAACCATATTTCAGAATGGTGTTATATTTACTTTATTATAAACGTAGGCTGTCATGATATTTAAATGTCAAACATAATGTAGCCAGGATTAATAATGAATGTCAAAAATATTTCTCTCCTGAAACATGAAGCTTTTTTACTTTGCAAAATAACACCTGCAAGAGATGCCTGGCTAGCAAAATCAGGATGAAAAGCAGATTTATTTTGTGACCTTTAAGGATTTCTAAATGGAAATGGAGATTTTAATTTCAAAATGGAAGCATGTGTTTGTTAGGAACATGTGGAAAAGTCCCTAAATCTCAATCTTATAGAAAATAACTTTCCTGTAATTTTTGAGATTTTTTTAGAATATATGAAGAAGCATGGCAGGTTAATTTAGATGCAGAACTGGATGATGGCTAGTCACATAACTAGCCCCTGCACTGAAGAACTTAAAATATTTGAATGAAAATACTGATGAATTAAAAGCAATTAGCCTGATTCAGAAGATACAGAGATATGGTGGTATGAGAGGTCCAATAACTATCATAACTGCAACTTAAAAAGGCATCTATTTTAAGTAAGTAAACCCACATGTATTTAAAATAAGACTTCCATCTTGTTGTTCCTTTGGCCACTGATTTATTTGAAGAAAAATCAATTTTTTTCTTTTCTTCTCTTAGAAGGTTATCTGATTCAAAGGTTCTGTTCCCATAGAGAGTAGTAAAGCATTTATCTTGAAAAACTTCAAAATACTCATAAAATTTAAAATGTTACTTACAGAATATATAAGACTCAGTAGGAAACCACAACTGTAAAGGTGTTTTTGGTTCCTAATGGATGTTTGCCCCATTTTGAGTTACCTTGCAAACTTCTGCCACCAATAAGCGTTTTATTGTATAGACCAGATCACGCATTTGTCTGTACATATGGAATTTAAAAACATGTATGAAAAATAGACTGATGTTAAAGCTGTGAAATGCTCACAGGCTGCAATAATGACTGTTATGAAAACGTTTTAGACATCCCTAAGTTAGGCTGAAAATGTTCAGGCCTAGAGTGGATTATTTCAATGCACAAAGTATGTCATTGCAAAAGAAGCAGTACCAGAATCAGATCATAAGATACATGGATTGGCAATGTGCCCTTGCAGCAAAGGCCAACTGCATCCTGGAGTGAGGGGCTGTTAAGATGGCCGGGAGCTGGAAAGCGTGATGAGT